>APFE030736161.1:22105-95843 GCA_000404065.3 Pinus taeda | reverse complement strand
ATATAATAATTACTATATATTTATATTATTAATGTAATATATATATGTGTATATAGTTATATTTAAATTACAATATTAATTTTTTTATAATATTAATATTACTATTTTTTGGGGTGAATTCTGAGAGCACTATAAGGACACATAATTATTCACATTTCATGCAGCACATTCAATGTAGGTGGAGGTTAAGTGAAAGGATTTGGGAATCGATCCAAGGAATTCACTGGAAATGGTGCATTGTATAAGTTTAGGGAGTCTGTTAGTGATGCCAATGTTTGCAAGTTAGGAGATGAATTGTAGAATAGCAAAGAATTTGATAGAGTTCATGTGGAGTCTCCTCAAAACTAGTGTCTGGTTCTATGGGGAAGAGGAGACATATTCTAACGGAAATTTTGACCGTGAGACCGTCAAATTACTAAGAATTTGGTTCATGCCTATAACTTGGGACCCTCTAATGCAAGGTCCTCTCAAATGGACATGATTGAAAGATTATCAATTGGAGTTCCTCTTTATACCACTTAGGTGGTGGTGGAGGCTTAAGGAAGTGGTGGCAACGATAACACAAGGTGGTCTTTGGATACCCTGTTGTTGATAACGACAACCCCTCTTTTATTTTCTTCTGATGTGAGTGTGATCTCCTTTCTCTTTTTCATTTCCTCTCCTTACATTGTGTTGTCACACAGAATGTCCAGGCACTGCGAAAAAGCACTCTAGTGCATTTAGTTTACTTCTGGAAGGTACGGTTGATTGGGACTGTGCATGTGGATTTGTTGAGGAAGGAGATGCATGGTCGCAAAGATGCATGGAGTGTTAACCCAAGTTTAGATGAGGTCTTACTTCTGAAATTATATAGAGTTATAGTGCGAGGAGTGCGATTGAATCCTAAAGCTTACACTACTCTTCTTTGTTGTTCTCGAGGTGGTGGGCCGCATAGAAGAAAGGTGCTTCACTGGTGGTATCATGGTTTTTCCTTGTGTGTAGCCTTCTTTTGTGGGTGTGGTAGGAAGACTGACACCTATAGGATGCTTCGGAAAAGAGGCCGCCCAAGACAGGGAGGAGGTAATCATAGGAAAGGTAACCCTAAAGAATAAGGAGAGTTAGTTACAGTACATAGAGACTCACCTGGCAACATAGACTTTGTAGATCCATTTGACACTATTAAGACTCATATCCACCTCCTCCAACACTCTATTGGCCAGCTCTCAGAACATGTTACCTGGACCATGTGAACTTTTTTGGAGACATCTGGCACAACCAGAAGTGTATCTTAGACCATCAAGCATCCGTGTATCTTTAAATTATATATTTTAATAATATAAAACAGAATAATAGATACACAAATTTATAAAAGAATTACAATAAATTAGATTTATTTATTTATATGAAATTTATTTTAATTAAATTCAAATAACTATGCTTAAAATCTCAACCTATGTTTCAGTTTCCACATTTACCATCTCCAAAAATCAATACACGTGTTAAACTAGTACAACTACACAAAAATCATGGATACATGCTTGAATGTGTGAGCGGGTTGTTAGTATTATTTTCTAATATTACTATATTATAATAACTAAAAATACACTGTAAATAATTACATACTAGCAATTGCACTAGATGTTGCACAGAAAACATAACTAACTATTATATTTCTAAAAAAAACATAATCATTATCTTCATCAATTTTTATTGTAACATATTTCTATTTTATCTTGTTTACATGTAGTGTAGGGCAGCTTAGTTTGTCCATATATTCCTTCCTCCTATTCATTTACAAGAAATTCAATCATTTCTTGTGACAGAGCACACTATGTCACACATCTATACTCCTTCAAACCCCTTTTTTCATGCTTCGAAAAGAAAATAAAATGATAATTTGAGTAGACTTACATGAAAAATGAATAATATCTTCTCTAGGATCTTATTCTAGTATGGGGTTTAATTACCCTATATGAATTAACCTCCGACCTAGAAATATAAGCAAATAATCATAACCATACATTTACAAAGTTAGAGCTTTATGGGGTTTAATTAACCTATATGAATAAACCTCCAATCTAGAAATATAAGCAAATAACTATAACCAATACCTTCTCTAAGATCTTCTCTAGGATCTTATTCGAATATGGGGTTTAATTACCCTGTATGAATAAACCTCCAACCTAGAAATATAAGCAAATAATTTTAACCATACATTGACTAAGTTCAAGCTTATAGAATAGAGAGTCTAACATAAATCAAGAAACTACCTACAAAGAATTTCACAATAGAATGAATATTTATAAAATGAATTAATTTAAAAATTTGTCAGCTTGGTAGCCAAAAGTAAGTAGGGTGGTTTGGTTTATTTAGTCCTACATTAATGTTGGTCATTTTATCTCCATCAAAATTGCATGGCATCTTTCACTACTTCAAAACTACCAGACATCTTTCACTCATATTTTTTGCTATTTACTACAATTTGGATTTTACTAAATCAAAATGTTGGTCATTGTAGAAATTCCAACTGTAGATTACCTGATAATGCAATATACTAAAGCAAAATACCTGATCTACTTCTAGAACCAATTATGCAGAAGCTTAATCAAATTAAGCAAGATCAATTAAACACATATAACTGATAAGAAGAAATCAATCACACATAACGCAAAAGAAATAACAAGGGGAAAGCCTCAGCCTAAAACCCCAACTCTATATTATCATACAAGTGGAAAATAGTCACAGAATTACGCAAAGCCTTAGGTTGGAAGCCAACCAGCTCTCAGTATAATCCCTATGCTACTCATAGACAGTCAATGGCCTCTCACAAACCTTCTCCTCTTCCCTCCAATCCTCCTATTTCTTTGTGCAATTTTTCTTGGGGTCCAGTGCAACCACTTGTGTGAATTGGCCTCTTCACACACTCACTAACCTCTGATCCAACCATGCAATCTTGAAGGAGATAAATCCTTCTCCATTGATGAACTTCCTTTATAGGAAAAATCCATCCAACTGATAGTACATTGTCCCTCCTCTGATCTTAACTGGGTCTCTGTCTGAACTAACATGCATGAGTTATTCATGAGAGAATATTCACTTATCTGAAGTGTAGCAGTTATATGGAAGCATGCATTAACTAACTGAACTCACATTAATTTAAACAAACTATTTAAATCAATCTATCTGCACTTGACTTAGTTAACTGAGCCAACTAATTACAACTAAAATTAGAACTCATCCTTATCTCTTTAACTGATGGATAAATTCCTCAATTAATTGAGAAATAGTTGCATGTCCTCACATAGACTTTATGTTTGATTTTTCACAACTAATTAACTCATGGTGAATTAATTTATTTATTTTCAAACAACTGTTAAGTTAAAATTCGAATTTTACTTCCTATTTTAGCCCAGGAATTGTCTAAAATTGGAATCTATCCCGAACTACTAAAAATAGCAATGCTATTTTTAGCATTTCTTGTTGCCATGTTCAATAGTGATTTTATCTCCATCAAAATTGCATGGCGTCTTTCACTACTTCAAAACTGCTAGACGTCTTTCACTAAGAGTTTTTACTACTGACTGCAATTTGGATTTCAACAAATCAAAAGAATTGCAGTCCAATTATTGTGATAGAGAGCTCATAGTGTTTACTAGCCTTCAGTTGACAACAAGAATTCAAACCCAGAAGCGAAGCTGAAACCGTTTTACACGGATCAAATTTTTGTTGGTAAGGAGATTAGGGAGTTCCAACTACCTCAGCAAAATCAAACGACTCAAGATAGTTCAATCATCTAACATAACATCTAATGGTGCATAGTAATGACACATGGGCCCAGAGAGCAAAGTCTCTTTTAGAGAGAATGCCTTACAACTTAATTACAAAAAAGAAACTTGTATTTTTAAAAAAGTATTCCTAAAACATTTCAAATAGTTTTACTATTTTATATTTTAGTCTCTTTTTAGGTATATTTTTTTTGTCAGTTTTGATTTTGTTGAAATTGCATATTTAAGTTACGAAGACTTTTCAAGTATATTTGTTTTTGTCAATTTTCACTAAAAAATTGTTGAAACTTTATATTTAAATTCTATAGACTATACAATAAGTTTCCAACTAAAATTTTATTTGCTTTTGTCAATTTTCACTAAAAAATTGTTGAAACTGCATATTTAAATTGTGTAGACTATACAGTAGGTGTCCAACTAAACTTTTATTGGAATTACAGATTTAATTTGAGTAGATTTAAATTGTGTAGAGTACACAATCCAAGTACTCCAAATAATTGTTTAGAGTACACAATCCAAGTACCCTTACCCCAAATAATTGTTTTGTACACAATCTAAATGCCCAATTTTCAATCATTAATCCAAATGGTTGTTTTCAATCATTAACACAAATAGTTGTTTAGAATACATAATCCAAGTAGCCAAAATAGTTATTTAAAATATATAATCTAAAAGACCCAATTTTCAATCATGAAATCTATTTATATATTCAAAAATACAATTTAAATAATAATAAAATTAACATAATATATATATATCCCACCTAAAAATTCACAAATAATAAAAAAATAATTTAGCATTACTATATATATATGATTTGTAGCTACAAAAATTTCATCTTCTAACACCATTATATATATTGGTACCATAACCATTTAAATTTCCATCCTCACTACAGTTAGGATATATATATTGGAACCATAACAATTTAATTGCATTCCTTGCTGGTTGTTTTATTGAAAATATTACTCCTTTTCCTCATTATTGCTTGTTTTATTAAAAATGTTAGTCCTTTGATTTCTTTTTTGAATGCTCGTATTGAAATCAATAACATTGATGAAAAGAAAAACAAACTTGGCCTATTCAATATATATCTGGAACTTGCTCCCTCTAGATCATTGACCAGATCATAATCAACCTTGTTAAATATTCAAAGAATTGGAACTCCTCTCCTATTCAATATTCAATATTAAGAGAGTTGGAACTCCTCTCTTATTCAATATTACATATTCAGAGATTTGGAACTCCTCTCTGAATCAACATGGTTAATTCAAGAAAATGTGATATTGATCAATAAAACGATTACCTCATGTCTCGAGTAAAAATAGGTTTTACCTATTTTTGTTATTTTTTACAGAAAATATTAGTTATTCAGAGCTCATAACTCAAAAGAAAACAGAAACTACCTTTCTTCAATATTCAAAAATCTGGAATTCCTTCATTCTGAATCAACCCAGTGAATGCAACACCCTTTTTCAATATGCAAAAATCAATATTCAAAAATCTGGAATTCCTTCGTTCTGAATCAACCCAGTGAATGCAACACCCTTTTTCAATATTCAAAAATATGGAATTCCCTCTTCTAAATCAACCCATTGAATGCAACATGATCAACCCAGTGAATGCAACAAGATGTGACACTGACCCAATAACAATAACAATAACAATTTAAGGTGATGGCCAGGTGAAAAATAGGTTCTATCTCTTATCCTCTAATTCCTGTGTGTTTTACTGAATATTGAAAAATTCATAAATCATCATGCCATACCATTGTAAACACAAAACCAAGGACTTGTATAGGATACCACTATTCGACGAAAATTTTCAACACAGTTTCAATTAACAATCTTCTCATGACATAAAATATTTGTAAGCAAAAATTCATCACAATTCATTTAGAGATAGAAAAACTATTTGTTTTCTCCACGTTACATTCGAAGTCTAAAAAACCTTGTCTGAATGCCCAAAAGACGGGAACCTCGCTCTGCTCTTTTCGCACCTGACTTGATTGATATATATGAAGTAAGACATAAAGTATGAAGGCATGATGCAATAGAAGCAAAGGAAAAGAGTCGATCAAGAACTATTCTAGAAATACTCAGTAATAGTCAAGAACACAACTTTGAGATCAGCATCTCAGATACAGCTCCTTTAGTGAAAATCAGGACTTTAGTTCTCAGAACAGTTTTGCTACTACTATTTTGCTGTGGATCCCAAATAACGTTCTTGTTTCCTACCTGCAATGAAGAATAATTAACTCTGGAAGATTGAAGGTTAGTGGAACTTGGTCAATGTGAAATGGAACTTTGATGTTTTCGTTATGGACTCCATCTCATCTGAGAAGTGATCCAATGCAGAGTCCAAAAATTTCTTGCCAGTCACAAAAACGAGACTGCCCAAGCACATCAAATCCCTCATAACAAAATCAAGTCAGAATAGCTATGAGAAGAATCAAATATATCTTTTCAATATTAATTATAAGAAAGTTGATCTATTAAGTGAAAGATTGTAGTATGATCTACTTGAATGTAGTTGAAGTCCCTGGTCAATGGTTAATTAAGCCTCTATTTATCTACATGTGAGTGACTGTTCATGTCTTTTATTTTTATGCTCTTTATTTATTCCTTTCTGTGATTGGTCAAATATATGTGTGCATGCAATAATTGACTATTTTTCAACCCTAATAATATGAAGAATCCAAAAGGTGATAGAAATTGAAACTATATCGAAATATCCTATGATTTAGTTATTACATTGAATTTTATAAGTTCATTCAATAGTTTAACTAAGCTAGAGGAATCAATCAGTAACTAGGTAATTTCATATTGTTGAAGGTTATAAGAATAATTGTGATTTAACCAAGAGAATATGTAACTAATATTATAAATAAAAATATAGTTGTGCACTTAACTCAGGGGGTGAATCACTGTGAAGACAATTTTACAATTTCATTATCTTATTTAATCATGCATTAATTTATTAATGATTATAAATGTGATATCATCATCTTTCACAATGTATCATTAGATAAGAAACATAAGTAGAAATAATAAGAATACATCAAAACACAAGGAGACAAATTCATAGGTGGAACCCCAAATGGGAGAAAACTACCAACTCTTTTTTTTTCATATTCTAATTTCTTTTTATATCAATTTGTAGGCCACAATATATGGGAGGAACTACCCCCAAAAGATACGAATTACCACTTGTGGTAGGTTACAAACTAATTGACGCTCTAACCTTGAGAATGAAAATCATTTCTCATTAAAGGATATACCTAAATTGAGGCCTCAACCTCAAGGATGAGTATAATCAAACCTCAATAATGAATATGTTCCAACTTGCTCTAGGATATAACTTGATTGAGTATCCAACCTCAGAAATGAGTAGGATCCAACATGTTGTAGGCTTTCACCTCCTTCTTCAACTTCCTTGTGGAGCTCTATTTCATCACATTTTTAAACTGGATTCACGATCATAATACATCATTGAATCCACATACAAAGTGTTAGGTCCCTATACTACTAGTGTAACCCCTTATTGTTATTAGTACAACCCCCTTATTATATTGTTGTGCACATGTAGTCCCCATATTGTTATTATTGTTCCCCATAGAAGCCCACTATTGTTATTATTGTGCACTTAAATTTTTATTGTTATGTCGGCTCTCATTATATTATTACCCCTTAGACTCCTATATATAGAAAGAGGTCTTGTCATTTGTATTATCTAAGAATTTTTCATTTGTTTAATGTAAACGAGGCTTCCCCCTTGAAGAGGATTATTTCTAAGGCATTGATATATCTTTTCTATCCTTTTGTGAGCTGGTTTCATAACATTTGGTATGAGAGCCTTCAATTCTAGGGTTTCGCTGCTTCAAACAGGTCATCATGGAATTTTTTCTATAACATTTTTTATGCAATGTTTCAGAAGCTAAAACAAAAGCCCATTTGAGAAAAAAACATGTTGAACTATGGGAGAGAATTTCATATATTTTATTGCTACATTTGGAAAGATATGATATGAGGAAGTTAGGGTTTTTGCAAGCTCGAGAACTTCATCTAAAATATGTCATTGTAAAATGTTCACTATAATGTTTTCGCTACCAAGTTTCAGAAGCTAAAAAAAAAACCTATTTGAGAAAAAATCAGTCTAATCCATGAGTAAAAATTTCAGATCTTGGTTTGCTACATTGTCGGATATATGATCTATGGAAGTTAGTGCTTGTGTGGACTCTTGAATTACATCATAAACAGGTGACCTTGGAAAAATTGTCATAACTTTCTATTTGAGCATCAGATTGAAATTTCGTAAGAAGTTATTGAAAGAGGATGGACTGTATATTTTTTGGGTATAAGGTTTAGAACCTAAGGTTGAAACAATGACATGTGCCATTTCGTACAAGTTCACTCTACCGAACTAGTCTATAATTAGGTCATCGCAGGAGATTTGGAATAAATCATTCTTCGGGAATCCAATTGAGATTAGACTTGCTGAGTTAGAAATAGGACTTAGAGGGCTATTATAGGCAAAAGTTTAGAACTTAAAGATCCTAAATTATAGAGTTACAATCATTTCAAGATCAAGCTCCTAAAATCAAGAAAACATGAGATGAGAAAGTTTGATAGCAAGGATCCGATAAATTGGATACTATAGATGGAGAAATATTTTGATTTACATGGTGTACCACAATTAAAAAAGGTACGTATTGCATATTCATATTTAGAACCAGATCAATTTTTATGGTATAAAGGGCTTTGTTCTTGTAAACCACTTGTTACATCATCAATTTTCACGGAGGAAATTATAGCACATTATGAGGATAGAAAGAGAAATACCTTATTTAGCCAATTGATAAATTTCAAAAAAAAAAGGGTTCAATGGAAAAGCACATTGAGGACTTTCAAAAGTTGAATATAGGGGTAAATGATAGTCTAGAGAAGTAAAGGATTGATGTCTTCATAGGGACTTTAAAGGATAACATTCAACATGAGGTTCGTCTTTGGGAACCTGATTCATTGGAGAAGGCATTTAGGTTGGCAAGAAAAATTGAAATCGAAATTATGGAAACAATGAATCCCACCACTTACGACTATAATTATGGAAGTGTTTTCTATCCTAGCTTTTCAAAACCTATAAGGTTTACATGACAACAATTGGAAGAAAAAAAGAGAAAAAGGGCTTTGTTACAATTGTGAAAGCAAATACACTAAAGGTCATAAGTGTGCTAAGAAGAAATTATTTTACATAGATTATGAAGAGGAGGAAGAAAAGAATCAAGAAACATCAAAAGAAGAGGATACACACCAGGAACCAACCCTAGAGAAAGAAGAAATGAATCCAACCATATCTTGTAAATCATTGGCAAGAATTACCATTCCTCAAACTCGCAAGATAGAAGGACATATGAAGAAGAAAAAGTTCCAAGAAGTGAAAAATCAGGAAGAAATGAATCTGAACATATCTTGTAACGCATTGGCAGGAATTACCATTCCTCAAACTATAAAGATAGGAGGATATATCAACAAAAAATATGTTCAAGAAGTGAAAGATCATATTGAGCATCAAGAAATGAATCTAACCATATCTTGTAATGCATTAGAATAAATTAGGACTCCTCAAACTCTAAAGGTAGAAGGATATATCAAGAAGAAAAAGACTCAAGCAGTGAAAGATCACATCGAGCATCAACAAGAAGTTCTCCAACTTTTAAAGGATAACACCACTTTGGTGCAGAAATCAAATGAAACAACAAGCATATTAACATGATAGTAAAAGAAGTTTTGTTGTAGGCGATTGGCTATTTTTATGGCTACATCCGAAGCGATCTATTTATGAGAAGCAAAAGTTGGCAATACTACATGCACTTAGGAAACAACGACCTTACCTAATGGGAAGACACTTCAAGGAAGAAATGGATCATGATAGTCTTAAATACTTTTTAGAACAAAGATTATCTTTAGAATAACATAAAAAATCGGTGACAAATATGTTGGGTTATGACTTTGAAATCATCTACAAAAAAGGGAAGAAAAATGTTGTTGCGGATGCACTCTCAAGGAAGGATGAGGATGTGGAATTATTGTTTTTTGTTATTTCTATTATCCAACCAGATTGGATAAATGAAGAAAGGGATGAATAGAAGAAGGAAAAAGTAGTCTGGCCACTCATTAAAAAGTTGCAGAAGGTCCCAATTCAAAAAATATTTCCATAACTTTACGAGGAAGGAAAAATCATATTGGAACCTAGAGAAGTCACAGAAACAAGAACTCGATAACTGCGAAACCGATCAATTTCAGAGTATCTCATAAAGTGGAATAACTTACGCATTGAAGATTCCATATGGGAGGACAAGAATTTTATACAGAAGCATCAATAACTACTCAAGCATTGAGCACAACACTTTTTGAAGGAGATGGGCATGTTAGGTCCCTATACTACTAGTATAACCCTTTGTTGTTATTAGTACAACCCCCTTATTATATTGTTGTGCCCATGTAGTCCCCATAGTTTTATTATTGTTCCCTTACATTATTATTGTTATGTCGACTCTGATTATATTATGACCCCTTAAACTCCTATATATAGAAAGGAGATCGTGTCATTTGTATCATCTAAGAATTGTTCATTTGTATAATGTAAAGGATGTTTCCCCCTCGAAGAGGCTTACTTTTAAGGCGTTGATCTATCTTTTCTATCTTTTTGTGAGCTAGTTTCATAACACAAAGAAACTATCACAAACTACAATCATAAGATGCACACTCTGCCATTACCAAAAACACTATCACCATACAAATTTGTATCTCTGTGCACCACCTACTACCATTATAATTCCACATAACTTGCAACCACTGTACTTCCATAGATAACCATTACCATCATAAAAACTATAATTATTATCACATAATTCACGTCAAACTTTTCTGGTGACTGTCATACTGCTGTCCCAAACTCTGCTACAACAATTTCATTTATCTAGCTACTCATACCCATTTTTGGAACTGATTTACTTCATGTATCCAAAAATCTTGCAATATTCTTATAGATTCTCTAAGCACACAAAAGATATCTTGGTCATTAAATAAGGGCCAGAGTAGGATCAAACCCCTCTAGTTGCATCCATCTCTAAGCCTTGATCTACCATCTTCTTCTGATTTTTAATTTGGATCAATAAAGACTCCAAAACATTAAAAAAACATAATAAATTATATATGAAATTAAAATTTCGACAAAATGGCCCTTTCCAAGCGTCCTTGTACAAAATAGACTTTCTTGGAATCAAATTTACAAATTGCACATTGCTAATTGGCTATCAATTCAATAAAAATAAATTATGGTGAGAAACAAGAATAGAACTAACCTTTACCCATTGTGGAATCGTACTTATCACCATGCACATACAACTACATACCTCACCAAGTACTTTATCAGGTGATTCTTAAAGTGTTATGGGGCTGTATTATAAATGGGTTTGATTTATTTTCACAAATATTCACAACGAAATAAGAATGGAACCTAAACCTTACCATCCACACTAAAACAACCTTGCTTATACGTACATTTTCTAGGGGTATACTAATCCCATGTGTCACCAAGTCAGTAATTCATCTAATGTAACACTACACAAGTGAGAAGACATCATTTTATTCATGATGAATCAATCATTACTTATCTACAGGTTTTACGACTCAATGAAGCATGATTCTATATGATAAAACAATGAATCATATTACAAACATGACCTCCAAATATTATTAACAAATGTGACATGACATAGTGGTGAGGGTGCTAGATTCTGACAATAGGGAAGGGGCTCTCCCTGATGTCAAGTCCAAATTAAACCCCACAACATTTGCAGTAGGAGCCCCAACCGGAAATATGATCAATTCCAATAACAGTTATATCAAAGATGTGCCTTGGCTACAATAAACACATAATAAAATATACACATAGATTTGTTGACAACAAGTGAGAAAACTTTGTGGAATATCAATTGTAATGCATAATAGATTCTTTCACAGAAAGGGTAGGAGAGTGAACCTCCAGAAGAAATGTAATAGTACTATCCTAAAAAAGATGAATAGACATATAGAGGAATCGTTATTTAGACTACAAAATAGTTCACAAGATAATAACGATCATGAAAGCACATACAACACACATCCAACAAGATATATAATAAACTTAACAAAATAGTTAATTGATTTTAGCATGAATGAAATAACATATACCGTGAACATTTAAAGAATAGTGTTAAAACATCCATGGTACATGCATCAAACATGTGTTAGATCTGGGAGCTTTTGATCATTAAGTGAAAGTTCCAAATATACAATACAATGACAAACACTAGCACCAATAGCGGAAAATGAAGCCACCACTTGCTTCTCCAAAGAATGATACTCACTCCTATGCTAAACTAGAGAAGCTAAGGGTACAAATCTCAAGTTCCAAGCCATTTTCTTGAGTTATGAGGATTTATTTATAACATATGAGATAACTTCTCATCTCCCCTTGTGACGTTTGAGCTCCCCTCATGACTCATAGAGTTATTTTGTATTTATTCTATATAATGACTCTTTGTATTGAATATTTGACTCTTGGAATTCCACTTACATTTACAATTTTATTATTTTCTAAATACAAACTCACATAGGACAAAAACATGACTAAATCCTAATGACAACTTTATACATTATGCTTTAGTTTTAGCAAACTCTAGCTCAACAACTTCCACTTGTAGCTTTGTTGTAACATATTGGTACCAAGATTTGTATTATGTTACTATGTCTTCAAAATTGGATGGAATATCTAACTTATATATGAATCTTTCCTCCATAGCATCTAGGTAAAAATATTTTGGATCTAGTTTTAACATTGTTCCATAATGAGAACAACATTAGGTTTACCTTGGTAGGTCTAGCTATGTACAGTTGTATTTTCTTCCTTGTGATACCCAAGTCCTCTTTAGTGGTAACCTAAATCAAATTGTTCCATTATTATTAGTCCTCCCTCATAACATTTTTTCCTTTTATCTATAGAAATGCTCCAATACAAGGAATATTGTGCACTTTGACCAAGGAATCCAATTTTTCTTCTTGTCTAGTCATTATGACCAATTCTTATGGTGCATTACCATACTTAGTGCCCCATTCCTAGATCACATTGATGGCTACATGAATCACCTTCATAACTTTCACATTCTCCCACAACTTCTTTTGCATTGCATGCAAGCGCAGTACCACCTTGTGAAGGGTGATAATATCTTCATAAATTTGTCTCATGGTGTCATAAAATGATTTAAATTCATCACATATCAATGAATGTAGCTCCTTCTTGGCTTGGAGATGATCAATATGTTGTCTTGCAATAGCTAGATACTTTTTCATTTTCTTTTTTCCCTCCATTAAGAAAGCCATGTTTAGTTTTGTATCTCCTACAAAGGCCGAAATTGTTGCTATAGCTGTCCCTAGATTATTCTTGGTATTAGGCACAATCACCATCTCTATGAATGGAAATAGGATGAACTAGGCCATTAGGAAAATAGTTTTCCCTTTCCTACATTATTATATTATTTAGCTTATCGAAACGCCAATGTGGAAATATCCATGACCATATCATCATATGGAGGGGCTATTTCCATTTTGATGTATGGAATGTGGCCACTTCTAAGAGGAGGTGAAGGTTGACTAGTGGCTTATTCTATAATGGGCACAATGTCCACCTCTTCATTATCCTCTTCCTACTCAACATCCATGTCTTGGGCTTGTATCTTGTCCTCAATTTATCATGAAAATTACTCATCCTACTTTTTCCTGCTTTATTCATCTATCAATTGTTTTTTTAGCTCTTTCTAAAGTTATGTTTGTCTCACTTCTTCTTCTTCCTTATTTCTCAATTATTCTTATGCCTGGACGTCTTCTCTTTCTTTCCTTTCTTGTCCCACTTTTTGAATTCATTCCTCCTCTTACTTTTGTTACACCTCTTATCTCTTATCTTCTTCCTATTTGTTCCTCTTTAATTATTCTGATTTCTTTCTCCTCTTTTCTATAGTAATGGCTACTCTCACAATAATAAGATTTACTTTGAATTTTTATCTCTACTCCACTTGATCTGAAATCACTTATGAATGATCTCAGTAAATTAATGTAGGTATTATAGAATCATGTGTTGGTGTGTGTGTCTATATTATCTTAGGCAATAGATTGATAAGATTGAAAAATAAACAGACACTGGAAAACAGTAAGAGAAACGCAACAAGAAAATGAAAAACACAACAATTTAATGAGCTCACCCAATCCTCCTGGGCTACGTCTCCTCGTCCAGCTTTTAGTGGTGGCCTTTTTTATTGTGTCTTTGAACAGAGCTTTTACAATAAGGAGCTCAATTTGAGTCTTCTGCAACAGATGATGCTTAGTAGCGTGGTACTTAGATTCCCCAAGCCACTAGAGCACACAGGCTCCCCCTTACCAAGTCTTGACCTCAAGTGGTATTAATGGGATGAGTCCAACTTTGTACTCATTTCCTAACAGATATGCTCACAGGGATTTCTTGAACCTCTCAAGCCTTCTCAGTTATGTTTGCTCGATGTTGCCTTAGCTCTGTAGGTTAGCTCGACTTCTCTGTTCTCTGCTACTTGCTTCACACTCTATTCTGTATCACCTATCCCCTCTGCATGTTCATGGCTTAAAGCCAATCCGTGCCCTGACTGTTCGCTTCGTCTTCTCAACCTTTGGATCACCTGCCTCTGTCGACTTGGAGTTCCCTGCTTCTGTGTCATTGCCACTGTGTAACGTTTCACAGAGAGGTGGCCACTTGTCCCTTCACCAACTGAGTGCCAGCACTTCGTCGAATGGTTCGTTACTTTGGTTACTTTGTGAAATGATTCATCTGCCATCTCAGTAGTCAAATCATACTTCAAACCTTTATATGTCTCAGCTTATTCTTTCGCCAAATCTGGTCTCCCATCAAGTGCAATCTCCGTCATTTGATCTAGGGCCTCCAGATCCTACGGTCATTTCTTTTATCGTACGGGTGACTTGCTCGACCATTAGACCATGATGAGAGCATTTTTCTCTCTCATCCACCGGACACGCGTTATCTAATGTATGGAATCACTGGGTCCTCTAGCAAACCCGCTTACCACCCAAAATGCCTCCAATATTCTGTCGGTTTTGGAGCGCGGGACCTGCATGTTGTTTTCATGCTTTTCCAATGGTTTCCTGGTTTCCCTTGTGACCGAGTGCTTGGGGCCTTTCCTTATCGAGGGGTTTTTTCCTGCGATGTATGATTAGTGCTTTTTTGCACTAATCGTGCATCAGAAACAACCTCCATTTATGGGTTTGAGCGTCCTAACCACCATTTTTGCACCAGCCACAGTCCCCATGGGCCAACAGTCAGCGTGCTTTGACGAAAGGTCCTTGTTACTCTATGTTTGCTACAAATTACCATTATACAGAGGTTATTTCTGATAGCTCATTGTTTATAAGATTTTGAAGTCTATCATGATTTGAAACAGTCATAGAACTCGAATAATTTTCACGGATCCAATTTAGATCATGGCCTTCCCACTGAGAAATACTTTGCACCACCAAAAGTTGGTTTTCAAGCATCGACTAAGTGAGGATACAAATTTCTCACCTGTTCAATCTCTATCCATTTTGTATTGCTCAGCTTTGAACCAATGAGTCCAATTCTGAGGTACTCAACATCTCCCCTCTGCATCGTTCTCACCTTCCTGTCCAGAACTATGTCTTCCTGCAATTGATTAAGATATTCAAGTAGTAGGTCATTGATAGAAGGCAATTGACTCTGCTCTTTGGGATCCTCAATTAGTAAAGGTTCAAATAATCTCAAACTATCTGCATTTACGACTGAGTAGATGTGCATGTAAGCTGGTAGATCAAGGCGAAAAGCATTCTCACCAATCTTATCAAGTATCTTGAAAGGTCCATACCTAATAGGCCTTATCTTTTTACCTTCCCCTTGCATCCTATCCTTGCTGATATACAGCTAGACTTGATCACCAACTTGGAAACTATGCTCCATCCAATGCTTGTCATGCCTTGCCTTGTATTTGGCATGGCTCTTTCCAGATGTTCCTATATTGCCTAGTGAATCTCTTGGATTTGTTCAATGAACCTAGTTTCCCTATCCACATCGTTGTGTCCATCAACTATTGTGTCCTTACCGAAGACAAAATCCAAGGGCGACCTTGGTGTGAAACCAAAACAGGTCTCAAAAGGAGATCTCTGTGTAGAAGAATGTTTGGCTCGATTGTAAGCGTGCTGCACATAAGACAAATATTCATCCCAAAGCTTAGGATTCTTACAGTAATATCTCCTAAGTAACTAGATCACTGTCCTATTGACTACTTCGGTCTGGCCATCATTTTGTGGATGGAAAGCCGTGCTTTTCTTTAGTTTGGTGTCCATCAGTTCTGACAAAATTGACCAAAAATTTCCCACAAATCGAGTGTCTCGATTAGTTATAATGGAAGTGGGTAATCCAAATTGAACCCATACATGTTGAAAGAACAGTTTTGTAGTTTGTTCAACTATAATCTATTTATTACAAGGTATCAAAACACACATTTTGTTGAACCTATCCACAACAACACACAGATAATCATGAACTTTCATAGATTTAGGTAGTCCTCCAACAAAATCCATGGAAACACTTTCCCAAGGATGAGAAGGAACTGGTAACGGAGTGTACAAGCCTAGTTTTCTATTATTGGGCTTGACTTTAGCACACATAGTACATCCTCTTACATATCTAGAAACTGTCTCATTTATTTTTGGCCAATAACAAAATCTTTGTAGCTGTGCAACTGTTTTACTTACCCCAAAGTGACCTGATATTAGAGAATTATGTGTTTCTTGAATTATCTTTACTGTTTCAGTTTTTGGAATGCATAGCTTCCCACAATGATATAGGAGCTAGTCCTTAACATGATAATCCAATTCTTCTACTCGTTTGCCTTGACTTAAACTTGCATATACATATTTAAAGTCTATATCTTGAGCATATTGGTCACTGTAGCTCTCA
Source organism: Pinus taeda (assembly GCA_000404065.3). NCBI lineage: Eukaryota > Viridiplantae > Streptophyta > Pinopsida > Pinales > Pinaceae > Pinus > Pinus taeda. Next base: position 79,026 of record APFE030736161.1, on the reverse strand, counting down.
TGTAACACAGAATTATCTGCAAGTTTATTATGTATTCCCTTTTTATATCTGATGACTAAATGAAACTATTGTAGAAAACCCATCCATCTATAGTGTCTTGATTGTTGCAACTTAGTTTGGGAGTGTAGATATTAAAGTTTTTGATGATCAGTATGTATTACTGTCTCTTTGCCCATTAAGTAATGTTTCCACTTTTTCACACTCTATACTAATGCATCCAATTCTTTATCATATGTGGGATAGTTAACTAGTGCAGAGTTAAATGTCTCAAAATAATAACATATGGGTTTACCATGCTTTTTCAACACTGCTCCCATGGCATAGTCACTGCCATCTGTTTGGATCTCAAAGGGTCTTTGAAGATCAGGAAGTGCTAGTACTGGTGCTATACTAATATTTTCTTTCAAGATATTGAAGGATTCATGTTGTTTTCCTCCTCACGGAAACACCTTGTTCAATCCTGTTAAAACATGTAAGGGAGTTGCAACTAAGGAAAAATTAGAAATGAACTTTCTCCAATATTGTGTTGCTCCTAAGAAGCTCCTAACTTCTGTAGCAGATTTGGGTTTAGGCCAGTTTACAATGACTGCCACCTTAGAGGGATCTATCTTCAATTCACCACCCCTACTATATGTCTCAAATAATTCAAAGATTTTTCGCCAAATTCACATTTTGAGAGTTTAACATAAAGTTTTTCTCTTTTCAAAACATCTAGTGTCTGCTTAACATGCTCTAAATGTTCTTCCCAGGTTTTTCTAAATATCAGAATGTCATCTAGATATACAATAACAAAATCATCAAGAAAAGGCCTAGGTACATCATTCATTATTCTCATGAAAGTAGCAGGAGCATTAGTTAAGCCAAAAGGCATAACCAGCCACTCATACAATCCCTGCTTTGTTTTGAAAGTAGTCTTCCATGCATCGTGTTTCGCAAATCTGACCTGATGATATCCACTATGCAAGTCTAACTTGGAAAAATAAACAGCTTCTTTCAATTGATCCAATAGATCATCTATGCGAGGAAGGGAATAACGATTCTTTATTGTTATCTTACTCAGTGCTCGGTAATCAATGCACAGTCTCCACGAGCCATGTTTCTCTCTCACTAAAACGATTGGAGATCCACATGGTGATGTGCTAGGTCTGATGAACCCTTTTTCGAGCAACTCTTGCACCTGCTTCTTGATTTCTAAATTCTCTAAAGCGGACAACCTGTACATCCCAATGTTAGGAAATGGAGCATCTTGCTGCAAATTAATTTCATGCACTATTTCCTTTTTGGGTGGTAGACCTTTAGGTTCTTGAAACAGGATATCATACTCTAAAGCAATTTTTTCTAAATAAACTTGTTTTAGGATCACAGGCCTCAAATAAAATAGTTTTATCAGGTTTCTTTTCCTTTACAACCATCGGTAAAAATTGTTTGCATGAATTTATCATTCATTTCATCTACCTTGAGTTTATGAGAGTATAATTATTCTTGAGCTTATGAGCTCTTACAGAGTGTTTGATTCCATATTTAACAAGTAGATACTTGTTCTCATTTCTATAGAGAATATCTTTTATGTCATACAAGTAGGGACTTCCTAAAACAATTCCACATATATCCAAAGGAATTATTTCTAACTCAACCTCATCTACAAATGCTAACCCAAAAGAAAACTTAAGTTTTCATTGTCTAGTCACTTGTAGTTGTGCTTTATCATTTAACCATCCTAATGGGTATGGTTTCTTGTGAGGTGTAGTCAGTAATCCCAACTTATTTACAGTTGCTTCAAAAATTAAATTTACTTGTGAGCCACTGTCAAACAAAGTATCAATCTTTTGATGTTTGGAAATAACTCGAATATGGAAAAGCTCATGCCTTTTTCTCTCATTTTCTTCATCAATAGTAGATTGTGTAGAATTACTAGTAGATGCTTCAGAATTCTTACCTTTTGTACCTATGGCTGCAATGGTTGTTTCATCTCCTGATTCTAACCCCAAATCCTTTTGAATAGCTACAACAGTCTTCTTCTTCTTGCCCTTGAACTTCTTAGGTCTCATCACCAGATGCAAAATCCAACAATGCTAATCATCATGCCCCTCCTTACAGTGAGTGCATGAAGACTTGCTTTTCTTTGCAGTGTTGGCCTTCCTTGCTTTCCATTTCTATTTTCCTTCCTCCTTATTCTTGCTTGTAGTGGGTTGGGATGATCCCCCAACTTCTGGGTTTCCATTCTTTCCTCTAGCTTCTATATGCATAGCTTGAACATATACCTCATCTATACTAGTGAGATTAAACATGAGGATAGTGTGCCTCATGTAGCTGTGTAGACCACTGACGTACTTCAACAAAGTCTCAGGTGAGTCTAATGATATTCCTAGAATCAATGTTGTCTTCCTAAATTCTTGGGTGTAACCTTGTACACTTTTCCCTTTTATTTTTCGAAGAGATTTCTATCTCATCAAGGCTTGCTACATGTAGGCCAATGGATAGAACTACTTTTTGATTGCAAAAACAAATTCACTCCAGAGAGAAATAGCCTTACCACGTCTCTTCATGTTAGCTTGGGTCCTGCCTTCCCAGAAAACCAAGGCAGTGCCTCCAAGGCGTAAGCTGGCCAGCTTAATCTTGCTCTTGTCTAAATCAATATTCTGCACTCTACAATAAACATCAATTTGTCTAATCCAATTGTTGAACTTTTTTTCATTCAACTCTCCATCATATATTGGTAAATCAAATTTAACATCTAGTTTAATCAAATATGTCTTCTTTCTATGTTTAGGGCTATTAGAAGGTGTGAAAAAAGATTTCTTCTTTCCCTTTGCCTTTTGAATGGTCATGGAGGAGATACTCTTCTTCTCCTTTATCTTGTTTGGAGCCTGATGCATCTCCATCTTTATGTTTTCCAAAATCCTTATACATTTCCTCTACCATGAACCTTATGGCCAAGAAACTATCTATAAATTAAGGGTCTGGCCCCACAAAACCTTCCTCCGACATTGTCTTCTCAGGATAGACTCTTCCAATTTCAGGATTAGTTTTGACAAACTCTCCTTCTCCTAATTTGAGCTTTGATCTAGTTAGCATTCAACAGCTAAATCCAACACAAGCTTGTCTAACCTTAATAGCCTAGAGCTCTGATAGCACTTGATCTGAAATCACTTATGAATGATCTCAGTAAATTAATGAAGGTATTACAAACTCATATGCTGGTGTGTGTGTCTATATTATCTTAGGCAATGGATCGATAAGATTACAAAATAAACAGGCACTGGAAAATAGTAAGAGAAACATAACAAGTAAATGCAAAACACAACAATTTAATAAGGAGTTCACCCAATCCTCCTGGGCTATGTCTCCGAGTCCAAGTTTCATTAGTGGCCTTTTTTATTGTGTCTTTGAGAAGAGTTTTTATAATGAGGAGCTCAATTTGAGTCTCCTACAACAAATGATGCTAATTAGGGTGGTACCTAGATTCCCCAAGCCACTGGAGTACACATACTCCCCCTTACCAAGTCTCAACCTCAAATAGTCTTAATGGGATGAGTCTTATTTGGTACTTAGTTCTCGATAGATATCCTCATAGGGATCGCTTGAACCTCTCAAGCCTTCTCGGTTCTGTTACTCGATGCTGCCTTAGCTTTGCAGGTTAGCTTGACTTCTCTGTTCTCTGTTTCTTACTTCACTCTCTATTCTATCTCCTCTATCCCCTCTGTCTCTTCGTGGCTTACAGCTAATCCATCCCTTGACTGTTTGCTTCCTCTTCTAGCCCTTCAGATTGCTTGCCTCTGTCTGCTTGGAATTCCCTGCTTCCGTGTCATCACCACTGTGTAACATTTCACAGAGAGGTGGCCACTTGTCCCTTCATGAACTGAGTACCAGCTCTTCCTTGAACGGTTCGTTACTTTAGTTACTTTGTGAAATGATTCATCTGCTAGCTCAGTGGTAAAATTGGACTTCAAACCTTTATATGCCTCAGCTTATTCTTCCACCAAATCCACTCTCCCATCGGGTGCAATCTCTTTCGTTTGATCTAGGGCCTCTAGATCCTACGGTCATCGCTTTTATCACATGGGTAACTTGCTCGACCATTAGCCTGCAATGAGAGAAATTTTCTCTCTCATCTGCTGGACATGCATCATCTAATGTATGGAATCGCTGGGTCCTCTGACAAACCCGCTTACCACCCAAAATGCCTCTAATATTCCGCCATTTTGGAGCGCAAGACCCACTTGTCTTTTTAACGCTTTTCCCACGGTTTCCTGGTTTCCCTTATGACTGTTTGCTCAGGGCCTTTCCTTCTTGAGGGGTTTTGTCTTGCTAAAGTGCTTTGTGCTAATCACGCATCAGAAACAACCTTTGTTTCTGGGTTCGAGCCTCCCAACTGCAATTTTTACGCCAGGCACAGTCCCCATGGGCCAACAGTCAGCTTGCTTTGACCGAAGATCCTCGTTGCTCTGTGCTAGCTGAAAATTACCACTATACATAGGTTATTTATGATATCTCATTGTTTACAAGATATTGAAGTCTATCATGATTTGAAACAGGCATTGAACTCTAATAAGTTTCATGGATCCAGTTTGGATCACCACTTCATGGCTATGCACAATATTCCTATTATCCTTAGCAATACTAACTGGATTGGGAACTTATTTCTTCTTCCCTTCGTTGAAAACATTCTTCTCATGTACTACATTTGAAGGGCTTGCTTCTTTTCCTAGTGCATGTGGTCGGGAAGAATTATAACAATTATTTATCTTCCCTTCTTCTAGCTGATTATAAGACTCAAAATCGCAGGAAAAATGCAACTTAGCATAATGCCTTTTGCACACACTTCTGGGATCATATCTATGAAATCTCAACTCACTGAACCTAAGGATGATAAGTTTCTCTAGTTCTATTTCTATGGCCTTTAAGCTCTTGACCTCATAGGGTCCCACTTGTAGAGGGAAGGAAGGTGAAGGTTCCTTCTTCCTCTTCTACAACAACTCATAAACAATTACAAGAATATGATAAGAAGCCTTTTGCATTACCACTTTATCTTCCACATATCTTCGAAAAATATGTGGAGGATTTTGAGAATCAAATACTCTGAGGTATGTACCATTAGGTGAGAAAAACCAATCCTCTACTTCTGCCACTACCTTCATTGCCTCATGGGACATATAAGGAGCTTCTTCCTCAAAGATTATCTAATACAAAACCTTGAAGAAGTCATCAACAAGTTTCTCATACATTCCCATAAACATGTACTATGACAATAATTTGCAATACACATGGACATGGAGCTCTCTATGGGTCCACCTCCAATATATACCTGATAATTCATGACAAGCACATATTCCAGCTAGTAAGTAGGAAAACATGTAGAATTGTGGTACCTTACCTTGAGGTGGGGTTTTCACCTTATCCAAATTGATCTCCAACTGTTGAGTTAATAGATGGCACCAATTGAATATCTTTTCTTCCTTGAAGAGTGGATACAACATGAAGATCCACCTTTCGGGGAAGGATTCAATATTCCTCTATCCTTAGATCTAGCAACACATACCCATCAAGTATGGTAAATTATTCTAAGAGTCTTGGTATTATATGTAGCATTAGGATTCTGGCAAAATTTGGCTATTTCCCACCACAATGACTTGATTACTTCATTGTTACTCAGAGAATCTCAAGCTACATATAATCAAGAATCAAAGTGCTGCTCAGGCCTTGTCAAGTTTTAATATAATATTAATTTCATGTGGTTAAGAAGAGGCATGCTGCTACCCATTAAATAATCAACTTACATGTAGAAAATAATCATCGAGAAAAGGGATTGCACAATGTTAGGCACAAGAGGGGCAGAATGTGTAGGTTTTAACCCCGTACAGAAATTACCTGCATACGAATTCTAAAACACGGAAAATAAACAATGCGAGAGCATAACACATAAAACACATATACATAGAGATTTTCTCCTGGATCCCATAACCGGGACTACCAGCTTGATCTTTCATTATGTTCCTTTCAATGTTATAATACATATTTATACATGTCGAATCATCCAATTGAAAAACATTGCGTCCAAAACCCACATCCTGAAATTGTTAAGAAATTTAGGGCAGAGAGATAAATTATGACTAAGATTTACCAAGATTTACAGAGAGGAATAATAAATTAACCGGAAATAATACACATAATATTTATCCATGAAAACCCCAAAACCATGGAAAAACCCAATGTAATGATATCTCATTTGCATTGGCCAAAACCTTGGCCAATCTGGCCAAGTGAGCATTCACTGCTCACCTGCAGGTCTACATTAAAATGAATTATTCCCAACCTTTTATAGGCTCCATTACATGCAATACCACGGACAATAATACCATGGGTACACTATACCATGTGCCCAAAACCACTATTATTTAACGATTTCAACCTTGACTCAAACCCTGAGTCAATTTTACCTAACAATTCCCCCCTTAAACTTGACTTGCGGTTCCTTGACTAAATCCAGCCAAAACCTGCTAAGTGAGACAATCCTGCTCACTCTAGCCCTTACCCCCTTCAAAGTTTTTACCTAGGATTTGTTAACCTGGCATCCCCCTATTATCTATGTCTAACTCAAACTTTACCGGTAATTACCCAGGGGTACACATGCCTTACTAGGTCTTATAGCAGTATGCCCATTTACATGCAAATTAAAAATTTCACTCCATTATAATATTTCTTTTTTGTTTACCCTTGTTGTTGTCTTTGTATATATCACATCAATTTCCATATAAAAAGAACCCACCTACTGGATTACATGAGTCACCAACTGTTCTAACTGCCAATTCTCTAGGCGTTATTTTCAGGTACATGGTTCTTCAAATAATTAATCCACGTGCACTTATCCTCCTCATCCACTGAATCTCTCATGACCCAATAGTGTGTAGCTTTGCTACATAATCTATAGCTTTTGATCCAGATCTTCAAGAAAAACTCAATTATCTCTCTATATACCAAGCCAATACAAACCCTTGGCAACAAAAATCGTCCTTTTGAAGCCAACTTAGCTCTGATACCAGTTGTTAAGAAATTTGGGGCAGAGAGATAAATTATTACTGAGATTTACCAAGATTTACAGAGAGGAATAATAAAATAACCAGCAACAATACACATAAATATTATACACATAATATTTATCCAGGAAAACCCCAAAACTGGGTAAAACCCAACCTAATGAGATCTCATTAGCATTGGCCAAAACCTTGGCCAATTCGGCCAAGTGAGCCTTCACCGCTCACCTCTAGGTCTAGATTACAATGAATTATTCCCAAACTTTTATAGGCTCCATTACATGCAATACCACGGACAATAATACCATGGGTACACTATACCATGTGCCCAAAACCACTATTATTTAATGAGATCAACCTTGACTCAAACCTCGAGTCAATTTTACCTAACATAAATTATTTCAATAACTCAATGTATTTCACCTTTTCTATTAGAGGGAGTGACTTTGACAGTTTGATTAGCTCGGGATTGTCTTCAGTGCCTATGTTACACTCTTCAATATCAACTTCTAATGGTTCCATTTTATGCTTCCTAGGAACATCATTTGAATCGAATAACTCTTCCAAAGGGGTTAAAACTTTTGATAAGAAATTATCCTTAAGATTAATTTCTTTGTTTTCATCATTAATTGTTTCATCAATCTCTACCTATTCTAGGTTGTCTATATCTGACCTTGTGAATTTAGTGGGAATAAAACTATCTACTTCATTACCTTCTAGCTCATCTATTATTACTTCATCCCTAGAGTTAAGATCTATGGATGTATCAATGTCTATGTTACTATGTGCAAATTCTTCTTCTAAATTTAAGAAGTTGTCTATCTGTCTCTCATTTTAGAATACTTGTCAGTTCTACACATTATCTGGGATTGAAGGTCTGCGCCTAACCTCAGTAGTGAACTGATGGTTAGGTTGGAAGGGTAACCTGCAGGTACTAGCAAACATTGCTAAACTATGGGCTTCCATATTGTGTTTCCGAGGAACTACTGCAAGCTATGTTTCTAGAAAATGTATTTATACAATGGTTCCTCTATAATAACCTAATCTAGTGTCTTTAGTCATATATACAGCCTTAATTTGATTTACAAATTTCACTAAGTCTCCTATGACTAAAACTCTTTGAGCACCTAAATTCCTAACTACCTTGACACCTAAAATCAGAGCCTCATACTCATCCATATTATTGGTACATCTAAAATTTAACCTATAGGCATGGCGCTCTGAGTGATTTTTTTCTAAAGTATAAATCCATACTCCTGCTCCTGCTCCTAACTTATTTATAGAGCCATCAAATTCTAAATGCCATAAGATTTCATGTACATAGTTCTCATCATCAGTATCCTATTTATTTTTATTTCTAGCAACATGACTACTTTCTTTATTGCACAATTATGAAGTTTCTTTAGATTCATTAGCAGTGGAAACTACAATCTTTTTTGGTTCTACAACAACACTGTTAGGAGTTTCATTTGGTCTTTGATCAATGTTGAACATGATAAAAGAGTCTACATATGAATGCATGGAGTAGATAAGATAGTTTTGAGGTCAATCTTCATTTCTTACCATGTATTTCATGAAAGTTTCTCTTTACAGTTTCTTGGGTTGTCCAAACACAGAAATTGTGGCATATGACATATCCAGTTGGAAGGTTCCTTGAATCTTGACTCCCTGAGATCTGGATAACAGGATGCCATATTTTGGTAGGATACCAGCCATTACAATGTCCATGAGAATGCTCTTGGTAGGATATTGGACTAAAGTAATACACAAATCTTTGATTAACCCTAGACATTCTACTTGACTTGAATGAGGATATAGCAACCCTCAAGAAACAACTCTAGTTGCCACATTTACAACACGCAGAGACAAAGGAGGTCCTAGAGAGCCAAACCAATCATGAACAGATGATGGACCCAGTGTTGCAACTGAATGATCAATTAAAGAAGATGGAGAAAGAATTGGATAGCTTGATTTGATGCTCCTACAACTATCATCCAGATAGATACCACTGTTCTACCTTCTACTTTGGCAGCATCCTTAGCTCCCACTAATCCAATGCCCACAGCACTATACATCTACACCAACTACATTAGCAACAAGATCAACTGTAACAGGCTTGACAAGTGATGAAGCAAATAGGTTGGTCAAAGCAATGGAAGAAATGTCCATTCAGACCACTGAGATGAACATGCTTAAGGAGAAAGTGACCAGCCTAGAGACAGATTGTAAACTGGCCCAAATCATGCACAAGGAAGAACAATAAAAATATACAAGAATGACTAAAAGAATCAAAAGCCTGGAGAAGGAACTGACGCTAAATGAACCTCTAGATCAAGCCAAGGAGTAACTGTGGGCCAATATCATTGACTCTATCTATGATATTTGGCCATCCATCTAGGTTATTTTTTATAAAATGGTTTGATAAAGAAGGCTACAGAAGCCATTCAGAGGGTTAAAGTAGAACTTGCAGACATTCTAGAGGAAGCTACAAGGATCATTCACTTCCTCAACTCCAAGAACAATTATGAGCTACAGGAATTAGATATACCTGATAGAACAGGTACAATTTTGGAAGTTAAAAAGGTCCTCACCAAGATGAATTTGATGTTGAAATTAGAAGATAAGTGTCAAACTATGGAATTGGTAATTTCTAGATTCATGGTTAAATTATAAGTTTTGAGGCAAAAGGGTTTACCAAATCCCTCGGTTATAAATGAAAAATTAGTGACACAGGAGGATTATAATAATAAGATCAGGGAAGTAGCCAAAGATTAGGTGAACACTTCAACGATGAAGGGCATACCAACCAGAAGAGTATTGTATCAAACTTTTGAAAATTTGTTTTACCTCCAGCATGAGGTAAAACACATTTTTGTTAATAAGCCAACTTTTTCCAACTATATGGAGGCAGGTGACATATACAGAAAAATGATCAATATCCAATTGCCAGATGTTGAGACATGGGAAAAACTAAATGATTTACTATAAAAAATACACAATAAAACATAAATGTACAGTAAAAATAAAAGAGCATAGTAAAAGGATATTGAGAGGTCAGCCAAGTTAAAGTGTATTAGATGAAAGTGTATCACATCAAAGTTCAAAGTAAATATAACTTCTAGCGTGAAGATCAACCAGCAAAGTAGATTAAAGAGCAAAAGATCAAAACCAATAGAACCTAAATAACAGGGACATCAAATAGTAGTTCAATAGATGTCTCTATCTTCTTGCATGAAGATATTTGTTTGTCCTAGATTAGCTCCCAAGACAGTTTTGGATATGTTGTAAATTCTTTTTCTATAAATACTTCATAAATCAAAGTATTGAGTGTGGATTACTATACATTTGTAGAGTTATTTTGATCTTAAACCTAAGGGATATTGTACCAATTTGCAAGTCAACGGACTGGAGAAAGTAATAAAAAGAGTGCACTACAGGATTAATGAGATGAGCTATTGCAGTAAAGTATTTTCTTTGTCTGATTTTGTTACTTTCTTATGTGTTTCATAATCTTAAATTTTATCTAAATTTGAATGAATTAACTGGAAATTTAACTCAGAATTTCTTTAAATACACTCTGTTTTGCACAGTTAATCATTTATATGTTTTCCTTTGATATCCGAATTTGAGAACCTTTAATTGCTCTCCCATCCTGATGAGACTCATCATTGGGTAATTATATGGGCCTTAATTCACCTCCTAGCCTAGTCAAACCAACTATTCTCATAAATTATTGCATACTTTTGATTATATTTTTTTTATGACATGAGTTAGAGTTGGATATTTTTCTTTGTGGTCTAATGTGCATTTAATGCAAGATTAAAGGATAAAAGCAAGGAATTTTGGCAAAGACCTTGGTAAAAACTCGAATGGGACAAGGGAGAGGAATTATAGGAGGTAAATTATCCTAATTTACTACCCCTCCATTCAAATATTCCTCCATCATCACGGAGTGCAAACACCCAAATAATGAGGACTAGAAGGCAGTCGAACAAGTGAAAGACAAAGCACTAGATTATCTCGAGTTTGGAAGCTGAGCCTCCCTAATTTCAAGGAAGTCGTTTGAGACTTCAAATGTATAACTAGAGAGGCCTAGGACCTTAGTAGGATTTAGATTTTTTATTGTAAATGCTCTACTCTATTTTTGAGTTGCAAGACTTGCGACAGTTTGTTATGTAATCCATTGTTTTGATAATAAGAATGAGTTTTGTTTCTAGCCAGCACTGAGTTAGCTCAGAGGGCTAAAGATCTTAGGTTAGGGCCCAATCCTAGTAGTCAAGGCTCCTATTTATTGTACATTTATGTTAGCATAGATTCATTGTTTGATTGTTCATTTGCTTAAGTAGTTGCATTTCCATTACAATAGTGTAGATTAGATTGGTTGTACGTTAGTTTGCTTCCATTTGTGCCTTCTTTTAGTTAGTAGGTTAGCTGATCCATATTTAAACAGGAACACAAAAAATTACAAATATAATCATACGTATAGAGATGCAGCAAAAATAATACTTCATTTCATTACTGTAAAATATTGAAATGTGCTTAAAAATAGAAATGGAAATAAACTAGCTAGCGCGATGGTGGCCTATCTTTGAGAAGAGATGTGGCAGCTACATGCATATCAACTGTGTTACAATGAGGCTCAAAGACCTATTTATTGTTGAGAGACAATGGAAGACCCTAAACATCCAAAAACTAACCGTAGAAGATTAAACGCCAAATTGTGGGCCCCATTTGGGTAGATTGATACATCAACTTCCCGAGGTCGTAATTTTGGCATATGATCTTTGTTTGACACAGACAATACCTCGTTAGAAATATCTATATGAGGACTACAACTTTTGAGTGAGAAACATTGATCTATGCCCCATGTTGCTACCGGTTTTCCTAAAAGACGTCATTTAGGGCCTCAAAACAGCTCTAAAAGTTCATGACTTAAAAAACTACTAAAAATAGTAAATTGTGCTACAATTAAGGACACTAAAAGAGATAGTTCTGGGGGTCCAAGTGGGATAGGTGGGTGGCCACCAACGTCCACCTGGATCATTCCTCCCCCCTTAGGAAGCAATGGTCCCCATTGCATTGATTTCCTCCTTGAGATGAGGAAACTTCTACTGAGTTGGGTCCCTAGTGAGCTATTCTGTAACCTCTGATTTGTCCAGTAATGGTGGGAAACATAGTCGAGGGTGGTCCACATTGAACACTCGATGCAAGCGAAGGAATGGGGAAATGTTGTGCTCTAAAGCATTGTTTCCCACAATCTTGGTAATGGTGTAAGGACCATGTCAAAGTGATCTAAGCTTCTGATGGGCTCTTATAAGGCGTTCTTTTTATAGATGCAGCCAAACTTTGTTGCCCACTTGAAACTTGTGTGGTACCCCTATGGGTGAGGAGAAGTTGTTCCTATGTTCTTTCATGACCGTATCCCTCTGCTGCTACTACTGCATGGAGGAACCCTTCATGGGGGTCATGGATATGGCAACGATCTTCCCCTTACTTTAGGAGAGGACCAAACAAAAAATAAATTTCCTAGTCTGTGAGATGATCTTACTGCATTTCTTAGCAGAGATGAAAGAGGTGGTGGTAGGTGGGGCTACCTCTAGTATCCTGTATAATGAATTACCCAAAGAAATAATGATAGAGTGAGGCCTTGATTTATACACAGCATGCCACCTCCACAAGTATGGTTGGCCTAATAATACATCACAAACATCTAAAGGTGGAACATCACACAATACCTCATATGTGAAGGACTTGATGCTATAGGGAAGGCGGCACTTCTAGTGAACTCGGAGATCTCATCCCTTGTGAAGCCACTTGATATTGTATGGCTGCGGGGGTGTTGTAGCCGGTAGACCCAACTGCTTCATGAACTTTTCTGAAATGAGGTTCTTTTGGCTCCCACTATCAACAATTAATTGCAGTGGTGAACCCTTCACCCACATTTGTAGTGGAAAAGACGCTCCCCCTCCTCTAGATCTTTGGGCCCATTCTTCTGGAACATGGAAATGGAAACAGTGATGCTGGGCTTCGCATCAATGATCTTCTTCCCTTTTCCATTCCCCTTGTCGAGTTCTGACTCGGGGTTGGAACATGCATCTGATTCTGAAGCCTTCAACTCGGCCACCAGCGACTACTTGGTCCAACACTCACCTGTGTTGTGAGTGGGTCTCTTATGGAATTCACACTGCTTTCATGTGTCCTTCTTTGACTTCATGGTGTTGTTCTTTTCTTGTAGCTTTGACGGGTTGGCTTGGATTGCCTCGTCTTGGCTTTGTCCTCGATTATTCAATTTGGGGAAGCCTTTCCCTTTCTTTGGATTCGCAAATCCAAAGTCTCGCTTCTTTTGTTTAAACTTTTTCTCGATTTTGACAGCATATCAGTATGTCGTGTCGAGCGGGGAGAGGTTTAGGAACTCCATCTCGTCCTCGATGTACATATGTAGGCAGCGTACTTAAGTACCAAATGCAACTCAAAGTCCTTGATGCCCAACTGTTTTCGAAGGGTATGAAAAGTTTTGGTGAACTCTAGCACATATTGGTCCCTTCCCTTCCACAATGTGGTCCACTTTATGTATTTGTCCTCGTAGCTTTTGACAAGGTAGTACTGCTTGTTGATGGCATCTCGGAATGAAGTCTAAGTCGGTGCAGCTAAAAATAGAGCCCATACTTTCATCATTCTACTCACAGTAGGTTTCCCACCAGTCCTTGACATGGGGGGCTGCTTTAAGAATAGTGAAAATAATATTTTCCCGACTGGAAAAATCATGAATAGAAAAATACCCTTCTAGCATATTTAACCATTTACCTAAGGCATCGATGTCTATCTAACCCTCAAATATGGGTATTTCAAAATTAATTTGTACCTTAAAGGGTGTGGCATTTCCAGAGTAGTTGTTGGAAGCTGATGCGTCGCCTCTGGGTAGCAGCTGAAGGATCTGGGAAAAGATGTCCATCATCACATTCCTTTTCTGCTTGAGGACTTCTTCGAGCAAAATTTTGATAGGATCTCCTACCCCCTTGTATTTCTTTTCATCTGCCATCAGAGTTCGTCAGGTTTTGTGATGCTGATCTTGCAAAGGTTCAACCAGATCGAGCCCTAACTCCTTATATCCCGACCTCGTTGGGGACATGCAAAAAAAACAGAGAAACAGTAGACCTCTCTAATACCACTGATACAGATTTAAACAGGAACACAACAAATTACATATATAACCATACATATAGAGATGTAGTAAAAATAATACTTCATTTCATTACTGTGAAATACATAAATATGCTTACAAACAGAATTGGAAATAAACTACCTAGGGCGATGGTAGCTTATCTCTAAGAAGAGTTGTGGTAGCTACATGCCTTTGAACTATGTTACAATCAGGCTCGAATGCTTATTTATTGTTGAGAAATAATGGGAAACCTTAAACGTCTAAAAACTAACCCTAGGAGATGAAACACCAAATTGTGGGCCTCGTTTGGGTAAATTGGTACATCAACTTCCTAGGGTCTTAACTTTGGCATACGATCTCCATTTGACATCCACAATACCTCATTGGAAATATCTATTCGAGGACTACAACCTTTGGGTGAGAAACATTAGGCCATAAACCATGTTTCTCCCAATTTTCCCAAAAAAGGTCGTTTAGGGCCTCAAGACGGCTCTGAAAGTTCAAGACCTGAAAAAAGCTAAAAATAGTAAATTGTGCTACAATTAAGGAAAATGAAAAACTGAAAGAGACTATTGTGGGGGTCCAAGTGGGATAGGTGGGTGGCAATCAAAATCCTCCTGGATCATTAGCAAGGAGAAAAAGGATCAGCACAAAGTTTTCATCAGGTGCCTCGGCCTCACTTCCTCCCTTTGGGACCATGACTTGAGCAAGAGACCCTTCAGTAGCCCCAAAAACATAGATTTCTAGTTCTTGCATGAGCTTTGGAGTTTGTTGTCTTGATTCAACATTTGGTTCATTTCATTGTCATATTTTTCCATTACTCTATTTTTTAAATAATATCTCACTCATGTTCTCATTTCCTTTAGCACTTTCTTCATGCATAATATGGGCAATTGTTTCATGCTTTAATAGTTTATGAATATGTATCTTGTTGTGTAGTTATTAAAAGACACACATGTTTTAATCACTACATGTACTTCAAGAGGAGGTCTAGACTTCATCACCAGCATCCATCTTCCACCTCATCAACCTTAACCATATCCTATTCCACCATCACCCTCACTAGTTTTTGTCCCCTTTTATTGAAATTTCCCTTGACATATTGAGTGAATCTAGCCATCTCTTCTCTTGGATATTGACTCATGAGTGTTCCTAGACCTTCTAACACCCTATCCCACTCATCACACACCCTTTCCAAGCTCCCCAAAACCTCCAACAACTCACAATTAGCTCTCGGCTATATCCTATAGGTTTCCTGTAATTCCTAGATGATCATCATGTAGTTTTCTAGTACATCTTGTAGGTTTTCCTGAAATGGCCTGTTTTAAGGCCGAATTTTTGGGGAACCTCTAAGGAGTTACAAAAATCCTCCTAGGACCCTTCCACCCCATCGAATATCTCCATGAACCTTCTAGCCATCCTCAACCACCTTCCATCCACCTGTCATATCCACAAGAACAATTAAATTGAATGCTTGATTTAAGAAAAAAAAATGAAGCAGATTTAGTTTAGTTTTCTTGCTCACACATTAGTATGGTTTAATGATCTTTACTTCTGTAACTTATATAAACACATTAGGTTAGTGTTGATTTAGCAATTCTTCTTAGCATAGTTGCTTAAATGGTTAATTAGGATATAGTTTGATTTATCATTACATTTTGTTTTCCTCATTACTGCAGTAGAGTAGCTTTCTTAGAATAGATTTTCTCTTCTTCCATCAAAGAATCAAGCTTCTTTTGACTCTATAGAAGTTTGGCTGGGAACCCATGCGTTCTCTCATTGGATGAACAGTGAAAATAGGCAAGACCTTCACTTTTACTTGTAAATATAGCACTATCACCTCCAAGTTTGTACGAGCCTCGGGTTGATAAGTAAAACTGGTAGCCTAGGAGTTGCAGCATCCTTGTTGCAATACTGTCGCTCATCACTTTTTCACGCCATTTCCGTGGAGGTATCTAAGTAGAATGTGATTACTTCTTTATTTTATTCTAATTTTTGTCTTCAATTTTCAGCAATTAGTTTATTTCTGCAAAAGTAATCTATTAGCTTCCTTTCTTTCATCTTTCATTATCTGCTTTCCTTTCCATTCTACAAGTAAAATTTCAATTCAGCAAGTAGCTTCTTCATTTTGTTAATGATTTTTCATTCAATTAGCAATTTCATTACTGCAAAGTACTTTCCATCTTAAAAAATCTTACAAAAACCAACCCAAAAAGATTTCCTTTCATGCCTCATAGGAATAGGGACAATTTAGGGAAATTCTTGCCAAATACCCCATTGCATCCAACAACCAACCTTCTCTCTTCTTCGATGGTTGTGAACTGGAGGAACCTTTAGGTGAACAACCTAATATATTTGAAGAACCAATAGGGGAAGAAGAAGAATAAGAATCCATTCCTACTAAACCAATGGCTGACAACCGAAATGATATATGGCATTGAGAGAGAGTTGAGGGTTCCTTCCCCATCAAGGAAACCAACGGGGACACTAAGATGAAGAATGTAAGCCCCTCTACCCTACCTCATTTCCGTGGTATAACCACAGAGGAACCTGACATTTTCCTATTCAAGTTTGTTGTTATATGTTGAACCTATGACTATACAGATGATGAGAAAAATTTAAAATTATTTCCATCTACCCTCAAGGATGTAGCATTGTGCTGGTTCATGGGTTTACCTGGAGATAGCATCACAAATTTGGCTTAGATGCAACAATAGTTTAACAAACAATATTGAGACTATTGTAGGTCAAAGGATACTAAAGACTAAATTTTTAGGATGACCATGGGCCATGATGAATACTTAGAATACTATGAAGAAAGATTCCAACTCAGTTACAAAAGGGCCAAGTGTACACTTGACCTTGAGTCACTAAAGTTGGTCCCACTCATAGGAGTAAGGGAAGATCTTCTGGATACCTTACATTTGTTAGTAGGAGGAGATATGCACCAATTACCCTATGAGGATATCAAGACTGTCTTTAGAAACCATTCTAGGGAAGCCAGGAAAAAGGTTAGGGGTAGTCAACCTATGGCCAGTACATCATCTTCTAAATCATCCATCAAGGGTGAAATTGGAAATATGCTGGAAGACTTCAAAAGTGAGATGTTGCAAACCCTTTCCTTGCAATTAGACACCATGAACATCAAAAGGAAGCAAGAGGAGGCAGAGCGATCCCTGGCCATATTTTTCCCTAGATGCACAAGGAGGCATCTTAGGAACGAATGTCCATTGAACTATATTGATATTTTCTCGGTCAGTGAAGAAAACCACTCCACGGATAAGTGCCCTTATTTACCCGGACTCAAAGTAGTATATCAAGGAGCTCAAGGGGTCACTGAGCAGCTTTGCTACATCAACCAAAGGAGACCTCTTAGGCCTAGACCATACCAGTAGGGCATGCAAGGGTCATCCCATGCATATTACAACCCCAACCAAGCCACATATATACCTTCATGGGGACCCCCTGCTCATTCTTCCTGGTCTACAACCAGTCATTTCAACCTTATGCTCTGCCACAACCTCAGTGGAATACACCACTCTAGGGGTGGAGGCCCCAATACAAAAATTCTCTAGCCATATTTCCTCCACCACTTAGCCAACCACAACTCCTAAACTCTGCTCCACCCAAGCAACCCTAGATGCCTACCCAGCCAAAGCTAAACCTGAACAATAGGCAGGCTTAACAAGTATACAGTAGAGAGACATCATATCCAACTTATGAATTAGAAACCAGGAGATCAGCCTAATATCTGGGAGAATTCTCCTGCACAACCAACCTCCCCTCCACATAGGGAGGTTAAGGAAGAAAGAGAGGAAAACAACCTTAAAGTAAATCTACCCTTTCCTGAGAGATTAGCGTAACAACTCCAGCCTACCCTAGAAGAAACTGAACTTCTGGGAGAATTGAAAAATCTAGTGTAAATATCCCCCTTCTCCGGGCAATAAAGTATATTCCCATTTACAATAATTTGATTAAGTAGAAATGCTTCAAACATCTAAGAAGAAGAAAAAGGGATGCCCCTACCATTAATGCCATTGGGTAGTTATCCAACTTAATGCTGGGGCAGGTAATATGTTCGAAATATTTGGACCATGGAAGCCCTGTAGCAGATGTGCACATCAATGGAACCACTGTCCCACACACTCTGATCAATCTTGGGGCTACCATTAATATGATTACGAAGTACACCATGATCAAGCTCAACCTCCAAGGGTCATTGAGGAAGACCACAACAGTTTTGCAACTTGCAGACTATTCCACAGTCAACCGTGAGGGAATTGTGGAGAATCTGATGGTCTCCATTTACTCCTAGGAGTTTCCTACAGATTTTCTAGTTCTCCAGCCTAAGGATAAACTTATTGGTCATCCTCTTATCCTTGGGAGGCCATGGTTGTCCATATTCGATGCTTACATTAGTTGCAGAGCTAGGAATATGACCATCAAGAACGAGCATATGTCCAAATAGTTAGTCCTATACCCTCTTGCTCAACATTATCTAAAGCATGATTTACCTTTATGGTCGGAGGAGTGTTTTGGAGAATTTAGCATCTACGGATCAACACTAACTAACTAGATAAGTAGCTATGCCTAGAACAATAGTTTAAAGTGTTTTAGACTTTTCCTATAAACAATAGATAAGATGAGAAGATAGAAGACCTACCCGTAGTTCCGCTTTCCTCTCGTCTCCCTTGTATCCATTCCATCGCTCCTTCCCGTACTTAGTCCACTTGAGAAGTACCCTGTAAACACAATAGAAGACAAAAACAGGTCAAAGCATACGATCCATTGAATATAAATCAAAGGAATCAGAAGCAATTCATATATATAAGCATTATGAAGGAACACAACATATGGAAAAAGGTTCAAACACTTTATTAGATATAAGAAGGAATTACAACCATCAATGTCTGATTCAAATTCATTCCTCCAGCTTGGATCCCATCCACATCACATCAAAAAGCATGACAAACTTGTAGCATCACAACACTTTCTTCAAAGCCAAATCTCATAGCAGCATTATCTCCTTACAATTCAACATAGTCCAGCCCCTGATCACTTAGTTGAGTGGTCAATTTATAGGAGGATGAAGGAGGTTTTGTCATTAATAGTGGCATTGAATGGCCTTCGATACTTAGAGTTAGTTCCATGGAGGAAGGGATGAGAGGATAGGATGCACCTTAACTCATTCCTCATCCATTTTCGAGCTCATATGAGTTGACAAGTCAGGAAACTTCTAAATGACTCCAATAGATGAGAATATTCCCCAAACCCTATGTGAATTTCACTCATTCTCACCCAGTGCAAGTGAAAAGAAGCCTAAGTGCTCTGTAGAGTGCCCTGGCAGTGGACTTAACTACTTTGTAGCGCACCTTCATAAGGGCTTACCTAGGTCCTTCTAAAGGCTATTTCTAGATGTCTTCAAGTCATGAAACTATCTGGGAAGGAGGCATTCAAAGGGGTGACTTGTTTAGGGCATGAAGCAACTTAATTTAGGGTTTGATGAGCCCTAATAAATTGATCTGAATTTTGGGATTTTACGTGTCCAAATGGATCTGTAATAGCTACCCCCTAAAGCATGAAGTCAAAAAAATGCCAATGTCGAATGAAATGCTTTACGATGTGATGAGGAGCTATCGAAGTGGAAGGTGACCTGCATCAATTAAAATAAATATATCATGATATTTGATTTTACATGAATTGTTGAGGGAAGGCATGCCCATGCTCCACTTATAAGCTTTCATTATATGTACATAAACAGTCATCTACAGATACGACCCGTGATCGGAATGACTATCAATGTAAAGCCATTGTACATATGAATTAGTACTCTTGAAATCGCAGCTCAGATGGATGAAACTAGATCCAGGGTCTTCAATCTTGTTCAACCATTCACTCAAGTATGAGTCTAACGATGTGAGTATGTGATCTGAAGTCGAACATGGGAAGACACCATCTAATTACCAGCCAATGGTTTAAGTTGTTAACAGATGCGAGAGAAATAACCGATAATGATAATGATCCTCAAGGTATCGTAGTACATTCTGCATGGTGTGAATGGATGATTTGATGTCGAACACCATAAAATGTCTTTCGGTCAAAGGCCATTGATGTATCCCTATTGTCGAAAGCGAGAAACCTACCATTGATGCATGCAAGCCTCAAGGTATTGAATGGGTGTTTCTAAGTCAACTTCTTGGATAATGTGTTGATGTTGACAAGAAGTGACTCATCGCAGGAGGGCCTTGATGTATCCTGCATCAATGAAATGAAATGATTGTAGTGATTTTAGCGATGGAATTTGACTGATGACATAAGGTTCAGGAATGGCGGTCATGAAAATGAACATATATGGTATTGCAAAATATGGATTTTGACTAGATGACTTCTCTTGAACATGTTAGCAACACTAAAGTGAATTGGTAGCATTGACCCGAAATAAAATGATGGATGGTATGATAAACCAATGGTGTGATAATGATCAAGCTAATAACCCAATCCAAATAGTCATGTGATGGAGTGAAAGTGTCATGTTCAAGAGTGACCTGCTACCATAAAGTGGTTTTCCATTTTTCCCATTTTCCCCAGTCATTGTTGACCAATACCTTTTTATTTTTATCAATCTTGAGGAGGATAACATATGCTTGTTTTATAATTTCACCCTTTGGGTGAATCCATCGCTATTTCATGTTTTAATGAGTCTAGTTAAGGTGAAACTCGGTCTTTTCTAGATGGAAAAGTTTGTCGCTATTTGATGTTTCTTAACAAGTTTAACGACAAAGATAACTTGGTCCTTTTCATGTTTAGAGAGTTTGAAAAGGGACAAAAATAAAACTCCACAAGTTCTTTTTCGTAAATTAATCTCTCAATTCTGAAAAAGCGTAAAATAATACAAGAGAGATATCGTTTCCAATCCATTAACAAGCTGGAAAGGACAAGCGCTCACCAATCTTTCCATGTTTAGAGAGTTTGGAAAGAGCTTAAAGAGAAATCCAAGGGGGTTCCTTTTTCGTTTTTCACAAAGCTCGAAAAAGAGATAAAAGTTTTCCTTGTGGTCAAAGTACGACTTACAATCGAGCACATTGAATTCTGCAAATCGGTCATAAAACCTACTCAAAACATCACAAAATGGATTAAAAATATCTATTTCATAGGCATAAATAGGTAAGAAATAATGTTTAATCAATTAATAAACATGAAATAAACATAAAACAAGTTTTTACCATGTCATTTTACCATTTGCAACTTACCATTCAGTTTTGTGCTTTGAGCTCAATTTTTTACCTCAACCTTCACCAACTAATTGCGAACGACGTTGTGGACCATTTCTTGAGCTGTCTGGACTAGGTAGGAGCTAAACCTATCCGCCTTCTTTTCAAGTCATTCTTTTATCATTTCATGCAAGTTTTAGGGTTTTTTGGGCCCGTTTCATTTTTTTTCCCTAGGATCAGCGCAGGCTTTCACATCAAAAACTGCACTAAAGAGCACCCAGATAGAAGGTTGCATGCTCTGCAGTGCACTATCTTTGTGTCTAGGCTACGCTGAGCACATTTCCCAAGTTTGTTTTAGCTGTTTGCTCCAAAATTTGCCCTATTTTTTGCATGGAAAGGATCCTAATTTAGCTTATGATTGTGTTTTAGGCTTTCATCAGATCAGAGTGTCGATTACATGGGAGGAAAGAGCGAATCAAGAACAAGATGTGGTTGCCCTAAATAATCCAAGTATAGTTTATGCCCTCAGAATGTGCGAGTGACTCAAATAATTTAAGTTGGCCGGAATGAGGAAACAAATAGAACTATTGTAGTTCCTTCTTCATGCATGGGATATGATATATCAGACATTTCACATTAGGGACAAGATGGTCCCTATTACCATTGAGGATATTTACTTTCTTACCGGATTGTCAAGGAGAGGTGCCCCCATCTCACTTTCTAGATTTTCCCATGGAGGTGAATCAGTTAGAGATTATATCAGACAGTTTTTTTGGCCAAGTACACAGCCTAGCAAGGATGGGAAAATAAATATCATGGATGTAGGTGATTTAACTTTAAGAACGATCCTCTTCACAAATGCAAAATTGGCTGGCAGTATGACACTACATATGGCAAATAGCTCTTATATGCAGTATGCATTGGAGTGTCTCGAGCCAAAAGTTTTCAACTGGTGCAAGGTTGTACTTTCGCCGCTGAAAGAACAACTGACAAAGGTAAAAATTGGTAAGATGAATAATTTCTACTATCGTTCAATCTTAATTGTTTTTTCCTTAGAGAAAATCCCATTGATGCGACCGCAACATGTATCACTGGGTGTGGCCAGTCCTAGAGATCCACGTATGAAGAGGTGGGTTGAATTGATGGCTCGACATGATGGTCAGTCAATAATCATTTTCCCCCCTACATTTTTCAGTTGGATTGAGCGAAAAAATGTTGTTATCGAGAAGCATCCATACTCAGGGATGGATTATCGTGGAGATCTAGATTTGATTCTACCAATTGGAGCATAATCGGGTGCTATGGGGAAGTTGTTTGACCAAAGTGTTTTTTGATTTTTCAAGTTTCTACATGTTTTTGTGTTTTTTTAATGTTCCCATGACTAAACTAAAATTACTCTTATGCATTCGGATGTGGGTATTGTTTGACCTGCGGTACACCAACAGGTTGCAGTTTGGCCAGCCCAAAGAAACATCGAGAGAGCAGTTCTCCAGGACTTGGATTTGGCTGGGACCTTAGCAAAGTTGCAGGATCACATAGAGGGATTAACCCTTGTTATTCTGGATATCCGGATCGACGAGTTATCTATGAGGCTGCAACACCACACTATTGGTGTTCCTAGCCATTGAGCTAGGCTTTTACACATGATAGCACAGGTTGTGACTTGTTACCATGAGCACCACTAGATCTACTTAGGATGTTTTGTATGCATTTTTGAGTTTTTGGGTCAGATGACCAAAAGTGTCTTGTGCACAAATTTTGTAAAAACTTTTTAAAAACACCTATATATTTTAATTTCAAAGTTTTTCATGGTTATATGCAAATCCTATTCAATTAATGATGTGAATTAAAAATTCTATTTTTACATGTGTTGCAAATGTCTATTTAACTCATAATTTTCTACTGAGTCAGTTAATGTGTTGAGATTTCTAGAAATATGTTGATATTAAATGTGTTCAAAACATCTTTCCAAAATATGAACTCTAAGGAACATTTGAAAATTTTTTCGATTTCAGAGAGTATAAATGTTTGTTAGTTGTAGTACAACGAGTTGCGAGTCCAGCCTAATGATGATTTGGAAAATGCCAAGTGAAATGGAATCAGAGAGTAGTTCAATCAATGCACTATACTCAGCAATATTGTTTGTCGATCGATCTATACAAATCCCTTAGAAAGTCACTAACTCGCCACTTGGAGCGAAAATAGCCCATGCTGCAAAAGACAAATTTTGTGTACTACGACTAGCACCATTGGCGTAACCAACAAAAAGTTCCAAAGACTTCGACATCTGCAACAAATGCAAAGCGGATTACTAACTAGATAAAAATCTCTAAAAGACACACATACACACATATACAGTGAGTTTCACTACACTTAATCAAGCATAGTAATGTTTGAGGTACAACCTGTTTCGGGGTTACAGCAATGGAATCCCGTAATAATATACTAACTCGTAGGCTCCTTTTTACATAACACGCTTGACAACATAAGTACCCATCCACATTGGTTTGAATTTCCCTTCTCCAAGTTTATCAGCTTCTTGATCATAAAGCAGGACCAAGCCTCCTTCTGAGAAGATATGAGGCTTGACATTCCTATCATATTGCACCTCAACATGTTTCTTATATGCTTCATTAGCCAATTCGCCATCACAATGGGTTTCATCGAGATGGATTAATTCCAAGAAACGTGCTTCTTCTTTAGAAGTGTCGGGTAGCAGCTCAATCGCGAGTTTGAGCGATGAAATTTCACATTGTATCAGTAAGATTTCTTCCAAACCATACACCAACTGAAAGGGTGTAAATCCAATTGCATTTCTCACTGAGGTTCAATATGCCCACAAGGCAGAGTATAGGATTAAATGCTAGTTTCTCTTATGAACCCCTATCATTCTTTGCAACATCGGCTTCAGGACCTTGTTGATGGGCTCATCTTTTCCATTTGCTTGTGGGTAATACGAGGTAGAACTATCATGTGATAGTCCTAACTTAGAAGTAAACTCAACTATCATGTGATTATGAAAATGTGACCCATGATCTGTAACCATGGCTTGTGGTACACTAAACCGGGCAACCACATGTTGGCATCGCCTAGGCCCATTTGGTAAAATAGTCAACGACGACTATAATATACCCATGCCCCCCAACCGAGGTGGGGTTACATGTCATAACGTCAATGACCCATTTGGCGAATGAACCAACAACAATGACTGGAAGAAGTGGTTTAGATTTCAATCTAGTTTTTCGGTCATGTATCTGGTATGCATCACAACTTCTGATAGTAATAATACAATCTTTAAATATAGTTGGCCAGAAGTAACCAGCACGGAGAATTCTCTGTGCGGTTGCATATCTAGATAAGTTTCCACCACAGTCACTAAAATGGAAATCATTCAATGATTTCTTGGCTTCCTCATGTGTGAGGCACCTCCGTAAAATGGTATCTATACCACGACGGTAAAGTGTGTCGCCAATGATGAGATAACCTTTGGCTTGGTAACGAATACGCCATTGTTGCGAGTCAAAGGTATCTTTCTGGAAATTTTGGGTCTGGAGATAGATCAATATATCTCCATACCATGTGTCAGATGATGAAATTAGAAATAGAGACTCATCCAATATTGATGTTTCAGATGTTGAATCGATGGAGATCGAAAGAAGGTCACGCAATAACTATGCGAAAACTAGTGATTTCTTTGATTTGGACTGGATGAATTCCAAATCAAATTCCTATAGAATAACTATCCATTTTGAATATTTCCCCCCCTATAATTGATGTTACAAAATTTATGTCATAGGGTTGCAATCTAAAATAACGGTCGTTTTTTGTAATAGGATATAGTGGTGAAATTGTTGAACAACTTGCATAGCTGCCAAAGCTAGTTTTTCGACATAAGAGTATTTACTTTCTATATCACTGAGATTATGACTCAAGTAATAAATAGGATGTTCAGTCTCATTTTATTCCTAGACTAAAACCATGCCAATGGTTGTATCTACAGTGGCGAGATACAAGTAATAATCATTTTGGTAATTTGGAGAGTACGTTAATGAAGCTCTAATCAAGGTATCTTTAAGACCGTCAAAGGAAGCTTATGCAACCTGATCCCAATGAAAGGGTGTCTCCTTTTTCAAAGGACATGTAAAACCTTTAGCCATTTCAGTGAAATTAATAATTAATCTCCTCATAAAGTTGGCTTTCCCTGAGAGTCTCTATAACTGTAAAGATTTGAAGGTGAGGCAAATCTAGAATTGCCTGAATATTTAATGGATCTAGTCGAATCCTTTCCCGAGATAATACAAATCCAAGAAATTGACCAGAACCAATGTAAAACAAACATTTATGTGGATTGATTCAAATCTTGTACTATCAGCACAATAAAAATATTTCTCTTAAGTGTTGTGGATGATCAGTCCACTTTCATGAATGAGCAGGTAAATCGTCAAGGTAAGGTTGAACAATGTGCTTGATGATATGGAAGGCATAATTCATTTCCCTATGAAATGTGGCCCCAGCATTCTTCAAACCGAATCTGAGTTTCATATAGGTGAATGTGCCCCATGGACAAATAAAATTTGTTTTCGATTGGCCTTGTGGGCGTATATTGATTTGATTGTAGCGGGAAAAACCATCCATAAATCAAAATATTTCGCATCTGGCACATTCATCAATAATCTAGTCAATAAAATGAGTAGGATAATTGTCCTTTGGACATGCCTAATTTACATCCCTATAATCGACATGCATTCATATTGTTCCTTCTCTTTTCATGACAGGAACAATATTGGAAACCCAGTCAGTAAGAGGAACATGGTAAATGAAACCAGCCCACAAAAGTTTTTCAAGCTCTGCTTTAATTACAACAGCTTTCTTTGGATGAACAGGTTGAAGCCATTGTCGAACTAGCTTGACATCAGGGTACATTTTGATCTCAGGTTCAACAATACTTGAGTCAATGCCTGGCATCTCCTCGTAAGACCATGCAAAGATATCTCTAAATTCACGAAAGTGAGCATGGTAATTTTCGAGTTCTAATGGAGAACAAGATTTTCTCACATGAATATTCTCTACATTATTAGGCTTGGTCGAAATATTAATAGAAATCGTTTCTTCAATATTTGATAGGTTTTTCTTGGATTCCATCATGTCTATGAAAACTGAGTTTGTTAGGAAATCCACCACTAATGGGTAGTTTAGTTCATTTGAATAATCTTTAATTTCATTTGGAAGATGGGAACGATGATGATAATCTTTGCATGATTCCTCTCCTATCATCATTGATTTGATCATTCCTTCATTCATAGAATGTATACATGAAAAAGGATCTGAAGAGGTACCATATTCTAACGACTAATCTACCCATAGAATTGTTGAGTGTGGTTTGTGTTTTCCGCACAAGCCCGAAAAATTGATTGTTATGATGATTCAATGGGGCTTAACGACATCACCCCAATATTACCATCAACTTCAACTTTGTTGATAATCCTCCTTAAATTAGATGAGGTGGAGGAAATCATGGTGCAAGTCTCTAGTATTGCCACATCCACCAAATCAGATGGTCACGGTAGGGAAAAAGTACCCATTAGGGAAGGATATTTAAAGAGACCTACTCCAACACTTTGAAGTGACAGCAGGGGTCCGTGTACCAATGGAATGCTTCCTATAGTCTGTTAACTATTGGAAAAGAAGGCTATCTAATCAAAGACTATGATTCCACCCTTAAAAGGGAATGCAATAAAATGAAAGCTAGTGGAAACGACAGCAGCCATATCATATACCCAATGCCTTCCCAGTAAAATGTTGTAATCAAGGGGTCTATCAACTACCTCAACCTCAACAGTAACTTTTTTTCCCCTAGTTTGATTTGCAAGTTGCTCAAAATCCCACATGGAGTATATGTTCTTCCATGAAAAGCTTTCAACATGGTTGGTGATCATGACAATGACGGTGAACGAAGTGTTTTCCAGTAGCTCATTGACATAATGTAAGTAGATGCCCCCTCGCCAAGAATAGTTCAATGGACATTCTTATTGAGAGCTTTTTCTTGAATTAGGAAAGCTAACGTTGCTGGTAACTGTGGTGTATATCCGGTATGGTTAAAAACCATAAGATTGGAATTTGTAGGATCTATTCTGCCTATTGCTGACAGTAAGCCTACTTCTAGGAGGGACAATTTTACAACACCTTAAGTGCCGACATAGCAGAAGGTGATTGAGCAAGATCTTCCACTATGTTGTAATTTTGAGTTGCTCGAGCCCGAGGGTTAAATTTTGATTTGTGTACAACTCCCTTTGGTGGTTTTATTTTCAATTTAGGTACAATGGATGGAAAATTTTCAAATGAAGTTGATGTCAAAGGATTAGGTTGATCAGTGGCCTAGTTATTTGACGATGACGATGGATTTCCATAATCTTTATTTCTCATTGACACCAAAAAAAAAAAAACGGATTTGTGATGGATAACATGAGTACTTGGGATGTAGAAGCATGGTTTGTTGCAACTAAATGAGTCTTCAGGTTTGGAAACAGATCAATCAACATTGCCAATGTGTTTGAAGTTTTTAAAAGTTTAGAGACCTTAGAGTAGTGTGGACAATATCTAATAAAATTCCCATCATTACAGATTAGTCATGGATAACGAGGCTTCCTTGCTGAAGCAGAGGAATCAGATGGTTTCTCTAGAGGTGAATTATCTTGCTTCTTCTTATTTTTTCCCTTTTTCTTGTTTCCTAGTTACTTTGGATTTTCGCCTTTGTTAGATGACATGGCATTAATTTTATGAGCAAGAGTAGTTTGATTGTTAATGGCAAGGGTTTGACTAAATGGTATTCCTATTGTTTGCACACTCGAAGAACCAATCACACCATCGTCGACATGAGAGTCCTTACTCGATTGTGGAGGAGGAATAATGAAAGTTGGTCGGGGTGCATTAGGAATTTTATCATAAAGTGTGTCAGATTGTGTGTAAATAAAATCAAAGTATTGGGTACAAGCAATTACTTGCTCTTCTATGAAAACTCCACCTTTTTCCACATCCTCGGTGATTTATGGCAATAAGGATTCTATGAACCACTCAGCTAACAGATGATCATGAACATATGACTTAACCATTCGACGACGACACCGACACTCATGAATATGATCTAATATATGGGTAGAAGTAGTATCTTTGAAGTTGAATAGGAGTTCAGTTCCAGACTCATATTTGATGGGTAACTGGAAGAGGGCCAAGAACGTAGTGGCTAAGGTGGTGAAATTATCGAAAGAAGCTCTTGGTAACTCAATTTACCATTTAGAAGCTGGACCAGTAAGTGTTCTTTGGAAAATTCGGGGTCTAATTGAATCATCATTTAAGGATTTTGATGAACACCACAAATGAAAGGTCATGACATGATTTGATGGGTCTTCTCCAAGATTTCCGATAAATTTCGAAATGTCAGATTGTAACTTATGCCGAATTATCGGCCACCACGGTGCATATAAAATTGGATCATTGGTGAGCTGATTTAAATCTAGTAATTCTAAAGTTTCTACAAATGGAAACTATCGATTCATATTAGGTTGAGCATACCCAAGATATGATGGAATTGCCTGAGCAATAGGTCTTTGCATACCGACATAGGGAATCTGCATTTAGTAACCTTGGTATGGTTGTTGTTGAACAAAACCAACATAAGGTGGTTATTGATAACTAGGTTGAATGTGTGGTTGTCCATAACCTACAAAGCCTTGTTGACCAAGACCTTGGTAATCTTGATATTGACCAAACCCAGGTTGAGCCTGTTAAGCAAGTCCAAATTGGGGTTGGATTTGCTAGAATTGGGGTTGTTGAAACTGAGCCTACCATGGTTGTTGAATCAACTGTTGTTGTTGTTGATACAAGGCTAGCGAGGTTGTGAATAAACTATACCAATGTAAGCTTGGGTCAATCCATATAAGGGTATACTAACCTGAGGTTACTGTTGAACCTCAAAAATAAGTGGTTGTTGTATAGAAACTTGAGGTATTTGAACTTCTTGACCTGAAACCTAAGGCTACAAGGTAGAAGGATAAATTTGTACTAGTTGAGATACAACAATTTGAACTTGTGATTGTGGTACAATAGTAACAACAGGTGTAGTAGAAATTACTGATACAGTTTGCATTGGTTGTGTTGGATACACAAGCCTGGGTTGAACTAGGATTGTTGGTTGCCATTAACAAACTCTAATTCCATATTGGCTTGAATACTGCGGGATATTACCATATGATGGTCCTCTGGAATGACAATACGGTGAATAAGCATATTGCTCTCCATATGGTGGAAATCTAGTATTTAATGGATACATAGGTCTTTGTTGACCAAATTCCCCAGATTGATATTGATATGTTAGATCAAATTGTTGAGTTCCCATTAGAGAAGAACCAGGTAAAATTTAGGTTGAGGGCATGGGTGATGACCATGGTGTAGAAGCAACCCCTAAGTGGGTTCCAGATAAAGATTGGTAACCAACTGGGACAGACAGTTCACCATACAGGTGTGACTCAGGTGTGGTAGAAAACATCGAGGAGGTTGCAAGAGAAGATTTTACTACAGCTACATCAGATGATACAGTTTGAGATGTTGACAGTTGTTTAGCCATAGTTAACTGACCCAAAAGTTGTCCTAAAGATTTGATGGGTGCTTAAAATAAGCAAGATCAAATGGAGCAGTAAAATGAGGAGTATGAGGATAGAGATAGATCCCATCTCCAAAATGGAAAGGGGTTCCTAGTGTAGAATATTCTTTCAATTATTCCATAGCAATTAGACCTGGTAGAAGAACTTCACCGTCAAGTCCATAAAATATTTATTTTGTTGATAAAATTGAAGTTTCAGTAGTTACTGATATCTGAGGGGTAACCAGTTGATCGTCTTCCGGTAAATTAACAAATTCTGAATGTTCAATTGTGAAGTTTAGATGTTCAAGTAAATGAACAAAAGTTTCAGTAAGAGGTTCTTGAGCAACTTCAGGTTCAGATGTAACTTCCGTTTGAACTGGGATAAGTTCTGGAATAACTTCTAGTTGAATTGATTCAAATTTAGAAGTACTCTCTTGTTGAGCAACTTCAAGTAGAGGATCAACTTTTTGTTGAACAACTTCAATTACTATTTCACTAGGATTAGTGCTAATGTCCTCAGGTAATTGTGAAACTTCTTCTTCAGGAACAGATGTATGAGAAATAGTCGGAGTAATTGGAGTCTTAGTGCTTACCAAAATAGATGATTTAGGTAATTCAAATGAAGAACTAGGAGTTCTTGATGTACTAGACTCAGTTAAGCGAGACCACTTTGACCAAATAGGTGTCACTTCGGGAGGCAAAAGTGGTTTTCTCACTGTTCTCTACGAATGACGGGGTAAGTGTTAATGTTCATACACGATTGTTGATTAATTTTATTATCAAAAAAGAGAAAAAGAAAAACAGGTATACTAGGAAAACGTTTTACCAAGCAACTATGAATTGCATAATACCTCCTAGTGAACCAAGATGCACGAGAAGGCAATCTCACCAAATGTTGTGTTCTGTGTATCACAGTTTACAAGGCAGCTGAATCGGTTACTTAAGGATGGATAGAAACCTAGAATTGTCCTCCCATATATACCCGAAGGTACGTGGAGGCCCAATCCATATAAGCGTTGTCTAATGCAAAACCGCACAATGAGAGCACTCCCATATACTTTATGTACTGTAACACCGCCCTATATACCCAAAGGTATGTGGACGAGCTATGATATACACATGTACGTGGAATGAATTATCACACTCGGGATGTATTCTAGACAAGTTAGCGACAGCTGCTTTGTTTTACGATGTTGGAACACGTCTCTAGCCTAGAACCACTAAATGTTCTCATTAATGACAATGCTCCATTAGGTAAATTGATGTTAATTTTAAGTTGATCTTGCTTAGGAATTTTCATTTCAAGTTCACCACGTGATGTATTCTGAAATTTCGAGGAATGCAACTATCATGATAAGCATTCCTTCCATTCAATTTAACGATGAAAATCCTAACTACCTAGGGATAGAGCAATCATATTTCTTTTGATCAAAGAGCAAAGAGCACAATCTAAATGCAATTTCCTTACACTATTCCTATTAGCACACACAAACTTTTCAATGCATCATGCATTTATTTCTTTTCAATTTCCTTAATGTGAATATGAACAAAAGGAAATATGCACATACAATCAATAAATCTTTCATATGAACGAATACTTTTATGACAAGTCAAATTCGATGGAAGATAAGACTTTACGAAACTTTATTTCGAATGAAGGCTAATCAATTATATCCTAACTTTGACTATTGATCGATAATAACAAAGAAAACATGAAGAAACATTAATCAATCCAATCAAATTTGGACTAGACCAAGAGATAACAACTCATTTTCTAAGACATAACATTCATTGATCAATTAACAAACCATCAAATAGAGAAAACTTGGCAAAAACTCTTTCCAAAGGTGGGAAACTAATCCTAGGAGGATCAACACATCCCAGAGTGGGATACAGTGCACTTTAGAGCATTTTCCCTAAGCCAAGGATGCTTTTCCGTGTACTGTGTCCCTCACAAGCCTGCACTAGTGACAGTAAGCCATTTCAAAAGGCAACTTGACATAGTTTTGACCAATTTTTCAATGTAAATAGTTGAATTACAATATATGAACACAAATTAGGTTTACAAGGATGTCTTAGGAGGTTGATAAGTTACTAGGAAAGAGGATTCATCCCTAGTGGAGTTTCCAATTTGTTTTGGAGAATTTAGCATCTACGGATAAACACTATTTCACTAAACAAGTAGTTGTTCCTAGAACAACAGTTTAAAGTGCTTTAGACTTTTCCTATAAACAATATATAAGATTAGAAGATAGAAGGCCTACTTGTAGTTCCACTTTCCTCTTGTCTCCCTTGTATCGATTTCGTTGCTCCTTCCCATACTTAATCCACTTGAGAAGTACCCTGTAAACACAACAGAACACAAAAAACAATCAAAGTGTATGATCCATTAAATATAAATGAAAGGAATCAGAAACAATTCATACATATAAGCATTATAAAGGAACACAACATATGGAAAAAGGTTCAAACACTTTATTAGATAGAAGAAGGAATTACAACCATCAGTGTCTGATTCAAATTCATTCCTCTGGCTTGGATCCCATCCACATCAAATCAAAAGCATGACAAACTTGTAGCATCACAACACTTGCTTCAAATCCAAATCTTATAGTAGCATTATCTCCTTACAATTCAACATAGTCCAGCCCTTGATCACTTAGATGAGTGGTCAACTTATAGGAGGATGAAGGAGGTTTTGTCATTAATGGTGGCATTAAATGGCCTTCCATGCTTAGAATTAGTTCCATGGAGGAAGGGATGAGAGGATAGGATACACCTTAACTCAATCCTCATCCATTTTCGAGCTCATAGGAGCTGATAAGTCATGGAAACTTCTATGACTCCAAAAGATAAGCATATTCCCTAAACCCTATGTGAATTTCACTCATTCTCACCTAGCACAGGTGAAAGGATGCATAAGTGCTCTGTAGATCACCTCAGTAGTGGACTTAACTACTCTGCAGCGCACCTTAATAAGGGCTTACCTACATTGGTCCTTCTAGAGGCTATTTTTGGATGTCTTTGAACAAGTCATGAAATTTTCTAAGAAGGAGGCATTCAAAGGGGTAACTCATTTAGGGCATGAAGCAACTAAATTTAGGGTTTGATGAGCCCTAAAATGTTGCTCTGAATGATGGGATTTGATGTGCCCAAATGGATCTGTAACAAGGAGGAGGAAGAATATGAGGTGTATTTCGCCCAACTTTATGATTTGGATGCAGTGATAGGAGGAGGACAACAAGATGAGGATGACTTAATTGGACAGCTACTCCAAAGTCCAACTCTTGGATCGCTACCATCAGAAGAATAAGGGAAACCAAAAACAATCATCCAATTGACTTATGCTTGGTTGATTCCAACCCACTCTATGTAAAAGCCATATAATTCGACCCAGAGAAACACTTGAAAATTAATCCATCTTTTTCTGCTCTCAAAGAGGAAAATCTATGCAACATTCTGAGAGAAAACATAGAAGCCTTCACTTGGAGTTACAAGGAAATGAACAGAGTACACCCCTTAGTTTTTATTCACCACATATACATCAAACAAGGTTGCAATATGGTCTAACAACCACAAAGGAGGATGAATCTAGCTCCTAAATATATAGTCAAAGAAGAACTGCAAGAACTGCTAGATGCAGGATTCATTTACCCTATCTTCGACAGCAAGTGGGTCTCTCCTTTAGTGTTAGTTCCCAAGAAAAATGGTAAGTGGAGGATTTTTGTCGATTACAGGGAGTTGAACAAATCTGCAAAGAAGGATCATTTTCCCCTACCCTTCATTGAGCAAGTGCTAGATGGCCCCAACTCCTTTTTACTCAATGATGGAGGAATCATAAATAAATATCTCCTCTTTATTAGATGGAGGACTGGTCAATAAATATCTCTTCTTTATTTATTTATATAACATTAGATTTGGTGGGCCAACCCACCCACATATTGGATAGAAAAACTAGGCCAACAACGAGAACCTTTCAATCAAAAGTAAACATTCACAATTACAATTACAATTAAACATTCATATCAACATTCTTTAAAAATCCCTAAAAGGTTATAGTAATAAGATTAAAAATACATTCAATAGGACAAAAAGGACTTATAAAATTTGAAAATAAATATATCTCTCATTAATTCCTTTCAAAATTGAGATCTATATATTAAAAATAGCTAACAAGACTAACCTCTATTAGAATACTTAGAGTGCTCTCCAATGTTGAAAAAACTCTACAATGAAAGATAATCTCTTGCAAAATGATATGCCTCTTATATCTCTCTCTTATTACATCATTTTATAAGTGTGCTTTATGTGGGGATCACACTAACCTACCTATAAGTTTTTTACAAGATCAATACAATTGATTTACAATTCATTACAGGTATTCATGCTTCATCATATGCCTGCAGAGTATATCCTACTCAATTGTGTAGAGTCCTATGCAATATGTCTTTGTGGAGTTGTTCACTTAGTGCAACATCCCTTTCCTTTACGCATCTATTCTGACTTGTTCAGACTTTCAAAACTTCAATATTCCCCTTGTGCCAATATCCCCGTAACATTAATATTTGGCTTATCCTCAAGAAAAATATTGCAATTTGGTATGAATGATGTAGTAAATGGAACATTTGTGATGAAACAATGTACAAAAATTTGGATTCTAGTATCTCATTCCTCAAATGATTCTTTCACCTTTGGATGTCAGAGAAAAATATCACAACTACCTCAATGGTCATAGTTTCCTCAGTAAGCTTGGATGACTCAAGAGGCATTGGTTTCAATAGCTTTCATCATTTTTGAGCTATTAAATGAGCTTTACAGAGTGGCTTATTATACAAAGCTTGATCTTGAATTCAGATATCACCAAATCAAATTAAGAGATGAAGACATTCTAAAATTTGTTTTTAGAACACATGATGTGCAATGAGTTCTTGGTCATGCCATTTGGCTTGACTATATGATCCTCCTAGTTTTCAAAGCCTTGTGAACAATTTTTTGCAACCCTTTCTTAGAAATTTTATGTTGGTTTTCTTAAAGGGAAAAAATATTAAGTATGTGGACAAAGTTCTACAAATTCTTAAGAACAATCAATTTTATATAAAAATATCATAAATAGGGTTTGGGAAATAAGTAGTAGAGTATTTGAGTCATATTGTTTCAAAAGAAGGGGTTAAGGTGGACCCTTAAAAGATCCAAGTTATTGCAAAATGGTCTTTATTTCTAACATAAAGAGATTTAGAGGATTTTTTTTACTCATGAGATATTATTGAATTTAAAAAAAATATTATGCTTGCATTGTGGACCCACTCATACCTATCTTGATGAAAATCATTTGTATGATTGTGAGGCTACTTTGGTATTCTCCCTCTTAAAGTATTATTGCATCTACACCAATTTGGGAAACACATGATTTTGGTAAAACATTCATAATAGAATGTAATGCATTAGGAGAAGAAATTGTAGTAGTATTAACACAAGAAGAGGTATGTGGTGGGTTGAATTACTAGTCCTAGAGACTTGGTTGGACAATTGTTGTGGACCCCAGTAACAGCGGTAGGTTGAGATACTAGTCCTATAAGTTGGGTTGGAATAAATGCTTTGGAGCCCTAGAAGGCTTGGTTAGATACCAATTTGACAATGGTTTTGTGATGTCTAACCATGAGGTGGAACATTTTTTTGATGGGTTGAGCTGGTTTTCCCTGTGGAAGATCTGGATGGTTTTGATTGATGTGTTTTATGAGATCCCACATTCATACTTGGAATATGGAATCAGGGTGACTTGTTGATTGGCTCAACCATGTCTACTGCTAGGTGGAACAAGGTAGTCGCATACCAGGTTGGATTTTGCATCAATAATATGAGGTTATTTCTCCTTGTTATCTCGTGAGCATTATAATGGTTTATATGTGGATTAAGTGATATTTTTTTCCTTATTATTTCTGTTGTTATTATGTTGGTTATGAATATGTATTATGACTGTTGTTTCCTTGGTATTTTGTTTCTATTATGTTGGTTATGAATATGTTATTATGTCTAGTGTGTAGTACTATGGTTTATACGGAATACATAAGTACATTGTTTCAGATACAAATAACAGATTTTTGGGAAATTAATGGAGGAATTTATGGAGAATCTTGGTTGGAGATCATCCAAAGTAGCGGGATCAACTACTTTCCCAGACTGAATTTTCTTATAATCATTCTCCAAATATAAGAATTGATCAAAGTCCTTATCAGATTATGCATGGAATGCATCCAAGATGAGTGCAGGAACTCATAAACTTTGGAAAAGTAGGGAAAAGGAGTGCAACAGGAGAATATTTTGTTATAGCCATGCAAGAGATCCATGAATCAATGAAACAAATATTGTAGGAGAGTATTCTTGCTAATATTGAAAGTAGATTGAAATGAGAGATTGCAAGGAGATGTTTGGGTAGCTGCGTTTGCACTTTGGATGCCCTGGTCCTGTGACTACTATCTACCACTGCGCGTATCAGGGCATCTTCTAGAGAAGGGACCATAGGCATGAGTGATGGATGGGGAGGAGAATGGAGCAGCAAAATCAGGGTTGGGCATTGCAGGGGGGGTATGCTTTTGCCTCAACTACCCCCCCGTCTGCACCGCATGCGATGGCTAGTGTACGCCATGACTATGATGATTTCAGGATTTTTAGGTGGGGAGGCAGACGTTTCTCGGGGATTGAATTGGTTATGCCGAGGAAGAACAGAGGATTTCTGAGCATGATTTAGCACACAGTGTGCCATTTGGGAGAAATGGAAGCCATTTCCCAAGTCGACACAGTTGAGTATCCAACACCTCCTACCAGTGATGGTGTGTGAGCTTGGCTCCGCTGCGTGAGGGGGACAAGAACAGTTTAGTAAGGGAGGGATGAATGAAATGTGGCTTTCTTCCACCATTTCCTTATGATTGCTATGTATTTCTCGACTGAAGCACTGGAGTAAATGTGCCTGTAGGTCTACTTGAATTTTCCATAAATTGGCGTGGGGAGGGACATAGGTGGCCATGTGGCTCAGCCGCCCACCACTCATCGTCCTGCTGTCTATTCTTCATTAATGGCCTCATTATCACCTGCATCCCAGTATACCTCTTCACTCTATACCAATTCATGAAATTCCTTTATTTGGGAAGCAGTGACCAAAGTATTGAGAAAACCTGTATGTAGAGTTCGATCACTGTCCACCCCTAAATTAGCCAAGAAATCGGCCAATTTGTTGCCTTCTCTTCTGATATGTTTGAAGGTGACTACTCTGCTGGTGGTGAGTCATTGTTCGATGAGCTCTAATCTTTCTGCCAATCTCCAACTGCTGACTACTTTGTATGCCGGGGTCCCCTGCAAAATCTAATTAACCGTGCTAATGAGAATTTGAGAGTCACCTTCAATTACTAGTGGGAAGAAGCTGTGTTGTTGAGCTAAAATAATCCCTTGCCATAACCCTTCTAGCTCTCTAGAGTTGTTCATGTCCCATCCTATTGAGCCTAGGAAGCTTAGAAGAGGTTTTCCTTTGTGATCCCTGAATGCTCCTCTATAGCCTGCTTTGACTAGGTTACCTTGGGAGGCGCCATCGAAGTTTAATAGGATCATATTATGTGGCAGAAGAATCCATTTGTTTGGTATAGTGTGATGTAAAGAGGATTTAATTTGTTTTTCCTGCACTTGATTCATCTAAATATTCCAATTTGTCCATAAATTTTGTTCCTGAGGAAGGGAAGGAAAATCCTCTTCAGTCCATGTTTGAAGCATTAATGTTTCCTGAAGGTTTTTGCAAAGGTTGTTCCATAGGACTTCTAATGGTGTAGATTGATATTTAAAGATGTGCCGATTTCTTTCTTTCCATATAGTCCACATAAGAAGACCTGGGATGATTTTCCATAAAGAGTTTAACAGTTTTCTCTTGTACATATTGATTGCCCAACTACGAATGGTGTTGGTAATATCCTCTTTAATTCTTCCTTCTTTTTGGCATCTGAAGCTTGTGTTTTCCCAAAGTCTATTCGCTAAATGACATGAGTTCATGAGATGCAGAATTGTTTCTTCCTGTTGTTTACAATTGGGGCATATGGAGGGCCCATGGAAGCTCCTTTTCCTTACATTGTCCAAAGTAAGTATTTTGTTTTGACATAAAAACCAAAGGAAAGTTGAAACTTTTGGCCATATGTTTGGGGACCATATTTTGTCCCATAGAGGATCTTTGAATGTTTGTTGGCCAAGTATTAGATTATAAGCCTCTTGAGTGGTGAAATTTCCTCGTGCCTTGTAACCCCATCGTATTGTATCCTTCTTTTCAGAAAAACATATTGTCCTGTTGACGAGCTCTGTCTCTAGCTCCTTATGAATAGATTTGGTTCCTTGTCGGATGATGTTGTCTGTGCTTATCCACTATCTGTATCCCTGCATGATATTAGGCATCCAATGTTGGCTAACTTTATCCATCTAATGCTCTTCCAATTCCTGTATTTGGTGAGGTCTAATCAGTTCACTTAGCTTGGGTCTCTGCTGCCATGAGTCATCCCAAAAAGGTGCATTTTTGCCATCCCTTATTTCCCAGAAACTGTGTTGTTGGATTAGAGTTTTGTGCTAACTAGCCGCATTCCAAATTAAGAAACCTTTTCCCACTTCTGTGAGGTGAATTAGCTCATCTGTCAGTTAGTTGTTTGCATATTTGGCATTCTAGAGGATGGCCCATGGTGTGTGTGGAGCAGAAATCCATTTCCACCATAATAGTGCTCCCATACCTACATTGCTATGCTGAGGAACAGGAAGACCAGTGCCCCCTGAAATGTTTTGATGGAAAACTGTAGCCCATTTGACCAGTTCCCATTTTCTATTTTGACCCGATGATCCCTATAAAAAAACTCCTCTGAATATTTTTTATTTTCTTAAGCACCCATTTTGGGGCTGCTAAGATAGAGAATAGATAAACAGGCAAGGATTGCAGGACAGCTTTGACTAATACTAAACGACTGACCATATTGAGGGCTCTATAAGTCCAGGAGGAAAGGTGATCTTCCATTTTCTCAAGCAGCAATTTCCAGGTGGAGTTCTTTATAGCAGAGTTGGTCATGGGTGCACCCAGATATCTAGAGGGGAGACAGGCAACTGAGAATCCAAAAAAACATGCTATAGAAGATTGAGTGATGGAAGGGGTATGAAAGAAGAAAATTTGGGATTTTGCATTGTTAATATTGGCACTAGAGGCTTCAGAGAACTCAGTTAGAAGGGATTTTAATTTACGGGCTTCTTGAACCGAGGGATGGAAAAACAACATATTATCATCCACAAATTGTTGGTATGTAAAAGGAGGGTTGTTGGGGAAAGAGAGACCTCTGAACTGCCGAGATTGAAGAGTGTTTTTGATACTTTGTCCAAGCCCTTCTACCATTAAAACAAACAAAAAGGAGGAAAGAGGAACGCCTTGCCATATACCTCTAGAGGGGTGAAAGGGGGTGGAAGGTAAGCCATTAATCAAAATGGAGAAAAAAGTGGAGGATATAAGATTCATAACCCACCTAACCTAGGGTGGGGAGAATACAAAGGCTATCAGCATCTTTTGAATGTAAGTCCAACTTAGTTTATTGAAAGCTTTTGAAAGGTAAATTTTGAGGAGCATACCTAATTTTTTGAGTTGCTTCAGGGAGTGTATGATCTCATGGGTGAGAATGATGCCATCTATGATTTTCCATCCTTCCACATATCCCAACTGCTCTGGTGAGATGAGCAAAGGTAGCAATGACTTCAGGCAGGAGGCAATAACTTTAGATATGATTTTGTAAATAAAATTACAGAGAGAGATAGGCCTGAATTTGTCTGGTTTTAAAGATTGCACTTCTTTGGGGATGAGGTCAATAAAAGTCGTGTTCAGTGAGGGAAGCATCCATCGTGAAGTCCTGGATTCTTCAACAACTGCCAGACCTCCTCTTTTGTGAGGTCCCAGAAATTATGAAATAAATTTGAGGTAAAACCATCTGGACCAGGTGCTTTTCCTTCCTTGAGCTATCGCATAGTAGACTCAACTTCCTAGAGAGTTATCGGATGAAGAAGGAGTTGATTGTGTTCTTCAGTTATAATTTTCGGAATGTTCTATATAATCTTCTCTATAGCTGGTTGTCTATTGACTTGTGGTTCTTGATGCATTTGTTTGAAATAAGTAAGAAGTTATTGCTCTATGTCCTCATGTTTTTCCAGGCATGCTCCTTGTTGATTCTGAATATGATTGATATTGTTATGCATTCTTCTCCGTATGGTGGTTCAATGGAAAAATTTTGTATTTCTTTGTCCCTCCTTAAGCCATATGACTCTAGATTTTTGCTTCCAGAGTGTCTTCTCTTGTTTTTCTCTTTTTGTTATCTGTATATGAAGGATATTTTCCTGCTCTGAGAGAGTTTCAATTCTTCTCTTCGTGATGATAGTCTGCTGGATTTTGTTCATTTTCTGAGTTAGAGCATTCTGAGCTTGGAAGATATTTCCAAAGGTCAGTTGATTCCATTGCTTAATGTTCTTTTTTAGATGCTTGAGTTTTTGTTGAAATTGATACATTTTTTAACCTTTCGGTGGATTGAACCTTTTCCAAGATGTGTGTATCAGGTTGTTGAAGTCTAGATGCATTAACCAGAAAGCTTCAAAGTGAAAAGGTCTCTGAGTGGTGTTCTTGAGACTTTGCCATTGGAGCGAAATTGGCTAATGATCTGAGCCAGTAAGAGGTAAGATCGAGGCAAAAAGATCTCCTCCAAGATGAATGGCATTGTCTGAAAGCAGAAATCTATCCAGTTAGGAGGCGATTTGATGAGTTCCAGATCTTCTATTATTCCATGTGTAGATACCATTATTGAATGGCATTACTATGAGCTAGTTATTTTGGATGAAGTTCTTTAGATGGATACTTTCACTATCCAGTTTGTTCCTGCCTCCTTTTTTTCTTCCAATTTAGTAATCATATTGAAATCTCCTCCTGTAATCTAAAGTGGATGAATCCTGATGGAGGTTATTAGAGTTAATGTATTTAGAATTCTTTTTATTCACAACCTCTTGGGGGAGGTAGACATTGGTGAGGTGACCATGCACATTTGTTCCTATTATATGAAACATGGCCTGAATGAAATGATGATTTGCATGGATATTAGTTAGCATGATAGCTCATTCATCCAAGGCTATTGTGAGTCCTCCTAAAGCTCCTAAGGTATCCACTGCTACTGCTTTACTGCCTGGCCAAGCTTTGGTGAGAGTTTGGCCCAGTGTGGTAGAGTTACATTTTGTTTCTTGCATGAAGAAGATTTGGGGTTTCTCCTCCTGAATCATGTTTCTTATCATTCTATATTTCCCTAGGCTATTTAGCCCTCTTATATTCCATGATATGAGCTTCATATTTCATTAATGGGAAGGGGACTGTAATACTTTATAAGCTTAGAATATCTTCCTGATTCCACCAGCATTTCCCCAATACAGATGGTTCTTTGGAGGTCTGTCTTTCTCCCACACTTTTTATTGTCTTTTAGAATGTTTTTTCCATCCCATTGACTTCCAGGTTGGATACCTAGAGATCATTGCTGGTGCGCTTTAGATAGGATGACTTCCAAACTTTCCAATTGTCTTTCTGGGATCTTATCAAATTCTTTTTTCCTACAAGCTTGTTCTAGTCCCATTATGTCCAAGTCTCCTATGTCTATACTTTCGGGCTCTTCTTCCATATGCTTGGCCTCACTGCTTTCTACTGCAAAGTTTGTTGCTATGGTAGTGTCTTGCTACAAAATGTCTATATCCATGCCATGAGGTTTCCAAAACAGTTTCAGGCTGGGCATGGAGGTGGCTAATTCAGTGGATTGCAAGGGCTTTTGAGATTGCCTTGGGTCCAAACGGTTTAGGTTAGAGGTTGCCTTCGGAGGCTTCTTAGAGAGTAAGGGGCACTCAGATGCTTTTGGCTCAGACTAAGCTAAGATATCAAAGCTGTTACTAGTGGATGGTATTGAGGTGTTGGCATAAGGATTTTTAGGGTTTGATGTAGGTTTTTTATGGTTTTTTTGTGATCATTTACCCTGGTGAAACTATCTGAATCAGGTTTCTCTGTGGAGGAATGAGTTGGAGGTTTCATATTTAACGGGAAATCATGAAAGAGATGGAAAAGGGAATGACATTTTCTACATTTGAATGGCGCATGTTCATAATCTATTGACTGAATCCACTCAAAACCATCATGATATAAACTTACCGCACCTGAAATAGCTTTTCTTAAATGCATGTAGAAACAAATGCGGGTGTAGAAAGTGTATCTTCTGAGTTTTGTCTCCTCCGCGATCTTAATGAACTCTCCCGGGCCATTTCCAATATCTGTCAGTGATTCTTCATCCCAATATTCTAGAGGAAGGGAATAAAGACAGATCCAGACTGGTGCCCAACTTAGATCCTCTTTGTTCGGGTTGAATCACTCGATCCAGTCTCTCAGGTAAAGACCAACTACATTGAAGAAGTATGGACCTCCATAGATGATCCTATTTTGGTATTCTATGCAGTTGAAGACTATCGTGAAAAAGATTTTTGGTCCCAACAGCAAGGTGATGTGCCCTTTTGGTTTTCATTTGGTTGCGATCCAACTGTGCAGGGCTTTCTCAGTGAGACAGAAGCCGATAAATTTTCCTATTAAAGCGTGATCCTTCATGTACTAGATTTGGGTATTGATTCTTTGACTTGGTAGTTCAATCTTAGGTCTTTCTGCTGCAACAAGTTTGTAGGTTGTTGAGGTTGTTTTGGGGGCTTCATCCCTTCCTGTGTTATCTGTTTGTGCTTTATGAGTTGTTTTTGCTTCTTCTTATTGCTTCTTCCCATCAGTTCCCATGTGCATTTGAGTTTTGTCCTGATCATTGGGGGAGGCCCTGTGTCCTCCCCCTGAAGGTATTCCATGACAGGTACTCTAGTCGGTGTTGTAAATTATTGCTAGTATTGTTGAGGAATAGTTGTAGGGTTGTTGTTGTCCAAGCAAGTCTGCCATCACAGAGTTTGTTAGAAACCCTAAATTGCCATTTTCATAGTTATTCCTTCCCATCACCCACCGATCGAAGACAACATGTTT
The DNA here is from genome assembly GCA_000404065.3 of Pinus taeda. Taxonomy (NCBI): domain Eukaryota; kingdom Viridiplantae; phylum Streptophyta; class Pinopsida; order Pinales; family Pinaceae; genus Pinus; species Pinus taeda. Next base: position 35,909 of record APFE030736161.1, on the reverse strand, counting down.
ATTAATAAAGGTCAAGTATCTTTTCTGTTGGACACCTAATCCTCAATGGGTTAGTATGGAAGCCGAATAGACAAAAGGAGTTCAAGGGACCTTGGGATGTGGAACCCAATGGTCACAACATGTACTATAAATGTAACGCATTTGTTAATAAAAATGTATTCTCATGTTTTATCCTTCAGATTCTCTTGCTGCCCATGTGTGTTTAACATCGCATTGGAGCAAGCGTACTCCTACCCTACATAATTTTTTTGAGCCATTTGTCTTATGGTCTTTATGAGCAGGTCATATTTTTAGTATTTCTACCTTTGTAACTCATATCATCCTGATTTATATAATCCACTGTCCTGACAACGGTATAATCTGCTACTCAAGGTCTGCCATAATCATTGCCTACGCCCTTTGCACTCCCTGGGATGGGCATAATTGTCCTCTTTGCACTCTCTGGGATGGGCATAATTGTCCTCTTTGCACTCTCTGGGATCTCTGCAATAATCATTGTTGGCATAGTATTTTTCTATGATAGTAATAGCCCTCTTTCATAACGTTTTCTCTACCCTTTCAGTTTTCCAGCTTTCAAGAAAGAAGGTGGCTTCCTCTGGCATGGTTGTTGTAATGCCACAAAATTTTTGAACAAGATCGGACTGTTCTTGGCTATTTTGCATTGGTATTATAATTATTTATCTCGTACCTCTCAAATGCTAAGTGTCTCATCCTTAAACCATCATTTTGGGAAAGAATGAATCTTTGATGCTGAAAGCCATTGCGAATCGAATCAAAGCCAAGGGCCTGCAATTTCTGGTTGGAAGGATTGTTAAATGTGAGATCAGGTGACTGGTATTGTCCATAATCTGGTGCTTTTGCTGGGAGGAAACAACGTTTGGAGGCCGTGTGGTATACCATGTGCTATTATCATTTTAAGCCTCTCCATATCCTGACCACCCGCATACATCTGAAGAATGTGTGTCTGCATGTGTTGTTGAAGTATGAGGGAGTGCTGTGGAAATGGAAACATGGTAGCGTTGTGCAGGTCATGTGTATTCGCAACAGAAGCATGAGGCACCACCACTACTCAAACCATCATTTTACTGATCTATCGGTAAAAGTATTATCATTGATCCACCATAGAGGAGGAAAATTGTCAAGATGGGGGTTGATGGTGGAGTTGGGTGGTGCAGTTCAAGCACACACTATCCATAGGAAGGATTTTGAATCTTATCACGGAGATATACACACGATATATGAAAATATATGCCACAATCATGACATCGATAACACATAATTCTAGCTACTTCCTGCCCACAAAGCTGGCAATCATATACTCTGCTAGTAACTGGGTTTAGTCCGATATTATTGAAACATAAATCTAGTGGATGTTCGTGAATAAGTGAAAATGGATTAAACGCACTGGGAGTTGTACCGCAGGTGTCATGCCCCCAATTCTTTTTTCATTAAATTAGCCAGGTGCGGCACATAGCTAATTTAACTCAACTAGCATTACACCTGAGTTGGGCGCCCACCTGTGCAAGATCATACAGTGGTCTCACCACAACCAAACAATAATACACAACACAAGTCTTTTGCCAAGTCGGGCGGGCGTGCCCATGCACGATCCCTACCCAAGTTACAACCGAAACTTGCCCAAACGTTTGGCGGGCGGGCGCCATAGAATGCCCTCCACCCACACCTCAACCGAGCATTGTCTCCTATGTGAACTCTCATATTGGCTTGCCCGGCGAGTGGCCACATGACCTGCACCTCCGCTGCGGCCTTCCTCCCTTCTTCGCACCTTTTCCTATGCTTTTTGATCAATGGTACGATGCCCAAATGACATCCTCCATCCACTTGTTTATACGTTTCCTATCATGGAGGTCAGGCCCTCGTCCAACCCTCCATACTCTTTCCAACCGCCGCGTCCATTAAACGTTATAGCATCTTATGTGGGTCGGCCCGCCCATGGCGTGGGACCATCCCCCAATTCATGATCCGTTTACCTTACGCCCTTCAGTCAGCTTGTAAGATGAGCTCCCCGAACTCACCTTATAAATTCATAATGCCAACTCGTCCACACAATAATGTGTCATGCCCTTGGTCGCTCCTCGCAGTTTTTCATGACTTAGTCACTTCGCATGGTGGGTGGAGGGTGCGCCCGATCACCTGTTAGTTGTAGGGCGTTACATCCTCCCCTACTCGAAATCATTGTCAGCCTCGACAATCCTGACTACCTCAATATCTTCCATTCATACTTAGTAATCTTCTTCTTCCATCTCCAAAGTGAGTCCTCCGATTCCCAGCTTTCCTCCTCCGGTGCATTCTTCCATCTAACAAGATGTGGCAACCAATCCCTGTAGTTTTGTAGCTCAAAATCTTATCCAACTCTAGTCATGGCTTGTCCACAATCCCGGCTATTCCTCTCGATGGTTCAACTCTCTCTGGATGATCAGCATCAAGTCTGCATCTCTTCAACTGACTCATGTGAAAAACTCGATGCTTCATGTGCATATGGTGTAGAAGCTCCAACTCAAAAGAAACTTCCCCCACTCTCTTCTTCACCCGGAATGGTCCCTCAAACTTTTGTGTCAGTTTTCTCGCAGTCCCCTTGGCTAGATGAAACTATTCCCTGGTAATCTTGAGAAACACCATATCTCCCACACTAAAGTGCACATCTCGTCTTCCTCGATCAACCCATTTCTTCATTCTCCTTGCAACTTCGTGCAAGTGTAACTGTGCCAACTCCAAGGTCTCATCCCAAGACTTCATGAACTTCTTCGCATGAGGACTCCTAAAAAACCTCTTGTCACTGCGATATGCGGTGCAACCAGCATCTGCCCATTCACCAACTCAAATGGACTATACCCTATCGCAAAACTCTTTTGAATATTTTAACTGAACTAAGCAATACCCAAGATTTTAGGCCAGTTCTTCTGATCATCCGTCACATAATGTCTCAAGTAATCCTCTTGTAAAGCCTTGATCCTCTCGATCTGTCCATCTATCTACAGATGGTAACTCAAACTCATCAACAACTCTATCCCGACTAACTTGAACAATGTGGTCCAAAATCTACCTGTAAAATGTGGATCTTTATCCGACACAATGCTTAATGGCATCCCCTAATACTTCACTATGTTCATAAAGAACAACTCCACAGTCCGCTCGACTCCACAGTCCGCTCAATTAAAAAGTTTAGTATCCTGCAAATGAATGATTGAAAATGTAGGCCTAAAACAATATCCGAAAATGATACCATGTATATTGAGCAATTTCTTTTATGCTACATATCGAATGATATTAGAATTTTCTTTGTCCCGTTCTATGAACTCTCTTGAAATCAGATCTTCAATCTGCTTCTGCATTAAGTTAACTTTTGGTTTGAACGTGGCTTGCAGTTGCTCAACGCATTCAGCCAATAATTCCTGACTGCTCAAGACTTTTCTAGCCTTCATTGTCCGAACTATTGCAGCATCGATGGCATGGCATCTATCGCCATCTACAACCTCGCTGACTCTCTTCTTCTCATCCATTTGTGGAAGTGAAATCTTAATCCTCGCAGATTTGCAGGTGAAGCTAGCATTGAATTCAAAATTATCAGTTTTTGTTATTGTTTGAGTCACCGGCTCCTTCAAAATAATCTTGTACTTTCCACATACAAATGAATGAAGCAGTCTAATAACATCCTCCTCTGGCAAATTTAATTGTGAACTGATTTCTTCACAGCTCAATCTTTCGAAATCATTGAACAATAAAAGCATGACTGCCTGTTTGGTTGATACTGCAATTTCTATTGGCTTAGTATCAAAGTTTCCTATAATTTTACAATTTCCCAAACAATACATCCATGTAAGTTTACGATGCTGATATTTTGTACAATAAAATCCTTCATACGCCCTAAGGCATTTAAGAATTTCCGCTGGTGGATTGAGGTTGAATAACTTGTAGGTTGGCCAGAACCCATTATTTAATACTGTAACAGTCAACTCTATTCCAGGATGCACATTTGAATAATCATGAAGATATGTGTTGAAGTCAAGCTGAGTCTCCCTTGCCAGTGTGAAATCATTAACCATGCCCTGCATCTTTGACGTTAGCTGGAGACCACATTGATGTGTAATCTTTGACAACATGGCTCGTTCATGGCTCTCATTTGCGCTTTTATGGTGTAGTAATCTTGAAGCTAGTTTCTTCCTGTAAAATTCACAAAATAAATCTCTATCACTAACATACTGAAGGAGATTCGCCGCCTTTTCAAGAATACCCTCAATATGATCATCACTTATTTTCACAAAACCGCTCTTTTTAAGCACGTTGTCACAAAATGTAGCGAGAAACTCTGCACATGTGCTTTCTTCGACTTTTTTATCACATATTACTTCAAATGCGTCCCTCAAGGCTTTATAAAAGATACTACTTCTTTGAAATGCATCCACAACGTAACCACTACACTTATCATGCACTTCAATAATCTTCTCCACCAACTCATGTGCTGGAATGTCATCTATATGACTTCCGTCTCCATTATTATTCTTCACAACATCTTCCACCCATTTAAATAATTTTATTCCTTCGCTGATTACATGCTGTTTAAAAATATTTGCAAAAGGTTCCAAGCCTTGAGGTGTTCTACAGAACAACCTGTACATTCTCGAAAGATCGTCTACTGATTTTCCAAAAGTTGAATATAATAGCGGGAGACGATTTCAGTTTCTACTTTGTCTAATAACTTCTGCTCGCTACTGGAATGCAAATAATGAGCAACTCTTTCTTTCTCACGTCTCAAACATTCTTCGGCCTTTATCATATAGTCAGGACAAGAATCCTCCTCTAATATCCATAATGAACCCTTCCTAGAGTAGTAAGTTCCAGTATCTTCCAACATGGGAGCTTCAAAGTCTTTTTGGTACAAATCCAGGCGATCCATTCCCATTTCCACAAAAAAAATCACAATGTTTCTCAACAAAGCGCGATCAATTTGTTCTCCCTCGCGCTCTCGATTAATCAACGCAATCACCACATTCTTCACATTAATCTTGATACCGTGATAAACCACGTCACGGAAACACATCACTCCAACTTTTACTAGCGAAGCCAGGGAGTTTTGCTCAACAAAGTAAAGATCCAAATAAAAGAACATATTTGAGGTGAGTCTAACCAGCACCTTGTCATAATTTGCCCAACATTTCTCAACTTCTTTCAACAGGAACTCACCATGCACTTCCCCTAAAGCTGGCAATACTGTGACAGTAACGTATTCTTCCAACGAAATTCTGTACTTGTCATAGAGTTGTTGTTTGTACAGATAAGGAGGCCTTTGGGTGCACATTTTGTACACAGTTGTATAAATGTTAATGTACTCCGTTACAGGAAACTCCCCTTTTAAATCTGTTTTGAGAATATTTATCAACTTTAGGATGCCATTCTGAATAATATCCCATCCTTCATTGAATTCTATAGTACCTGTATCTGTTGACATCATCATCTTTTTCCAAGTGGTAACTGCCCGCCTTTCTTAGCCTTCTTCACCTTCTGTCAAGCGACGTCTGCCAACGTTACAGAGAAGTCTTCCCGAACGCACAGAATGGCAGGTAATGTAACCGGATCGTGTCGACTGCGCCTATTTGTGTTGGTCGCTGCGCATACAACAAAACAAATTGTGTGACATGGTGAGGAAGAAGATAAGAACCATTTTGATATATTTATACGGAGATCGCCACTCCATATGGGGCACCCAAATTTCTGCGCCGACAATTCGTGAAATAAATTATGAACCATATAAAATTCCATCTCAAACTACCGTACACACCACCGGAGTGTAGGTCCACTAGCTGGATATTATAAAAATAAAAATATTAAAAACAGATTTAATAACACGACTTTCATGTTACTTATATATTTATAAATGCGATATAACTTTCTACATGGAACAAAACCTGCCTTTGCACACCAACACGGCCACACATCATGCTTGTCATTGGCTTGGAGAGGGCAATCCCTAGTTGGCATCTTGTCGTCGCCCCTAACTACCTAGGGTTCACACTTCATACGCCGGGTTTCACAATGGTGGAGGTGGTTTAGATGGGAGCGAGATAGGCCGGGTTTCACATTGGTGGAGGTGGTTTGGATGGGAGCAAGATAGGAAATTATATTGGTTGCTAAAAATTTAAATTTATATTTATTGAATTTCGGAGAGGTTAATAAAACATTAAATTTAAGAATTTTAAAAAATAATTTATAAAAGTATTTATGAAAGATCATCTATTTAGGAAAGATTTAACACATTAAATATTATTTTTGAGCATATATGAGATGTAAACTTCGTTATTGAGAGGCTCATTTTACCACCAAGTATAATGTGTAAAGTTGTATGTCACTCATCAAAATTAAATTGAAATTTTGCTCATATTCAGTGAAAATAAAAATTATGAAATATCTAAAAATTAAAAATTAAATAACTATACAAAATATTTAAATAATGTCGGGTCATAAAAGAAATTTAAATGTGAAGAAATTGGAGGGATTGGATCCCTCTCAGCTCGTGTTAGATCTGTATTTAAAATGGCTCTTTCCATATATACATTTCAACAATTTATACATACCTGCGAGCAAGTATCCACCTTAACAATTTGGCATAACAAATCATGCATACAAACCATAAAGCATTGACACATGAAAGGAAAATGTTAATGAAAAAATTGATATCTATAATATCTATTCAAAGTAGTGGTTTTTTAAATTATAAAGGTGTATTGGTTCATATTGGTAGGGGGTTAAATGATGTGATTTTTAGAGGTATCTTTTGGTGGGTGTGAAGCCTCATTATCTTCCTGATTGTTCAAAGGTTTTTGGTTTCAGCTCCATTAGATCAATGTTCCTTACGAGGCTGCAATGTCGCCCGTTTAATCGTCATCAGGGGAAGCTAAAAATAGATGAAATTTTGTCTTGTAACATATTGTAATTTCATAGTAATTTTGGGTCGTTCATTATGCCGATGATCTAACGGTAGAAGTTATGCTAATTTAGGGTTTTTCCCTATAAGGCAATCTTTGGTTTATATGAGGGAATTGTATTACAACTATGTATTATTATTATGAGAGAAAACAATAGAGTAGACTATGTGAAAGTGAAGAGGAAATTACACTGCATTTGCCGCACGTTGTATTTTTCCATTCTGTTGGATAATATAAAAGGAAGGACTCAATGTTTCTCCATGAACGTAGCCCAAATTGGATGAACCACACACATCTATGTTTCTCTTGCTTTATGTGTTTCTTTATTTGTGTCTTCGCAATTTTTTTGTGTGTTTCGTTGCTCCATTAATTAATTTTTAAAATTTTTCAATATGTAGTCAAATCAAGGGCATTATTTAATATGCCATGAACGCATGTGATATGTCATAGGTTCATTGAGTGAAGCCTTTGTGAGGCTTTAGCTCCTAAGCTAGACTAGCTTATGATCCCTAGAAGTAGCTTATGGTCTGAGGTTGCCTATCACAAATACAAAAGTCCGTGGTCAATTATAGAATGGATTTGGGTCCCAAATTGAAGGAGATCAAATGCTTCAGTTATTTGGAAGGTGATTGTTCACACTTTTGACATTATTGAAAAGGGATTGGTTTGGAAAGTGGGTAATGGGGAGAAAGTTAGAATTGGATCAGATCCATGGGTTGCAAGTGGCCCAAACTATTGTCTCTCGCAAATATGGTAGATGATCTTTCAACAATTGGATTTGAAACATTAGCTCACGTTGCAAATGAGGAAAGTTCCTCAATATGGGGGCAGGGTTGGCATTCAACACATCACCTTACTCTACAAGGAAACTAGGACAATCTCTAATGATATTTCATAGCCTATCTAAGTGAATATGATGTTTGCATCACTGATAGGGATGATTCAGTAATGTGGACTCATGCAATCTCTCAAAACTACACCCCTAAATCAATGTATGTCTTTCTAATTGAAGGTACGAACCCCCCTTTTCTCTCGAGGTAGTGGAAAATTATATGGAAGATCAAATGCCCTACAAAAGAACATCTCTTCCAATTATGTATCCTAGAAAATCAAGTTCCCACATGAGACAATATGGCTTAATGAGATATCATTAGTCCAAAGCAGTGTCCATTATGTAGAAATGAAGGGGAGACTCTAAATCGACTTTTTCTCTTTTATCCATTTTCTTTATCGAATTGGAATTGAGCTTGTGCATCTCTGAGTATAATCTTTCATTGGCATGAAATGTCTTATACATTTGCCTAGTAATCTTGGTGGAATTGTGTTACTCTAAAAAAGCTTCGTGCTCTTCCTCTCCTACTATCGTGGGGAATTTGGCTCGCAAGAAAAGTTGTTGTTTTCTAGATAAACATGTTATTCCAGACTTTGTGGCGGCCCAATATTTAGTGATACATGCATTTATCTTAATATTTTATCTCATTCCGTGTTCATGTCCCATTGTTGAAGAAGTTACTGATTTCTCTGTTCTATGGGCATACTTCGATGGAGCCTCTTCTTAAGAGGACTCCTATTGGGGTGGGGTAGTCCTTCATTTATCACATAGCCACTCTTTCAAGAGGTAATTCAGTCTAGGATCAGGGAAAAACAATTATGCAAAAATAATGCATTTGAAACTTCTCATGTTAGTTTGCTTAGAATCAGGAATCTGACGCATTCATAATTTTGTAGATTCAAAGACAATTGTTAATTAGTTCAAAAACATTTCTAGATGTCATATTTACATGGAAAGGAATAGAGAACTCAAAGCACCTTCTAAAGTGAGTACTACACAAGATCTGGGTTCATGGCATATGGTGGTGTGCAATCATGATCAAGAGAATGGATACTACCATTAGACATTCATTGAAGGCCTTCTAGTAGAATAATAAACTATGCATTTATCCTTCCATGACAACTCCAGTTATAGTTTTTTGTAGTACTTTTAGTCATCGATTTGATAGTTTTTAGTGGATAGTTTTGTTGCTTTAGACATTTTTTTTGTGACATCAACCTTTATTGTAAAATCTTGATACAATTAAAAGGATGTATGATTTTTGGATAGTTTGTGGCTACAACTTTTTTTTTTGGGTTTTTGTTTAGTTTTCAGAATATGTTTATGTCACAATTATATTTGGATGGTCTTTTGAGTGCTACTCATGGAATATAAAGAATGTAATTTTCCACTTGCCATGAAATTGAACATAATGCATAGATCCTATAGGTTTTTAAGGTGCATAGATGACCCACCTTACTATAACCTTATTTTCTACTTAAGAGGGATCTCAATCTTGCCACTATAGAGGTAGGGGCCACTATGGGAGAAATTAAAAATTTTGTGATTAGAAAATTCAATACTAAATTTGATATTTATCCACATCAAAAAAAATATGAAAAAATCTTACTATAATAACAAGATGGTTCAATTTTTTTGTTGCTTGAAAACACAAAGAAACCTATAGTAAGGAAAATTAAAAACATTTGTTCATTGTCCATACATGAAAATTGTCCATATTGATATGATTGCTACAAATTTTGAATTTCCTAAACATAATTCCCCTTTTAGTCTAATGTTTGCAAGAAAAAGGACATGCCTTCACTTTCCACAATTTTGAACAATTATTGTTCCCTATCTACCCATTCTAAATGAAATCAATATGTTGAAAGATGGAATTGATTTCTTACAAAAACAATTTGGTGTGGCATAATGAAGATATTTGTTAGGGCCTAAATCTACCTTAGGCTGAGAAAGGCAGGATCTAGGGTAACATCAAACCACGCTTAACCTAGTAGCTAGCCCTACCAGGTCAGGAGAGGGCTCTCTCCTTGTCAATCTCAGGAAGATATAACAAATGAGGCTTGAGATGACTGATGTAAAGACTAATTTTAGGCTAGGTATATGCTCAGAGGAATTTGATTGAATTTAATGTTGTTTTGTTGGCTCAAATGTGAAAGGTAGATTTGGGTCCGGGGAATGGACACAGTCTTGCAGAGGTTTCTATGGGGCGACGTAGGAAAATGGTTTGGTACTTTGAAATAAGTGAGATGGAGAGTCTTAAGAATAGTGAGGAGTTGGAGAGGGCATGAAAGTCTCAGGGATCCTCTTCAAATATTTGAAAACATAAATAACCAAACAAACTCTAGGTAGAGCACTGCAACATCAATGAATTCTACTTTATCCTTAATTCCTTTAGTTAAGCTGAACAAAGAGATATGATGGCATACGTAAACACATGTAAACTTGAATTACAAAAAGAAAAACAATACCAAATCAACTTGCCACAATAATCCCACAAAATGCTGCAAACTGTGGTATATTCCTTTGTCAAACTGAAGAGATGAATGTACAATAATGCTCAAAGCATTCACAAGAGTCCAACCTTTACTAGACTGAAAAACTACTAGATATAGGCAACAAACAACTCATGATAGGCTTTAGGGGTTGAATTCATGATTTTAGGAACTGTTTCAACAAGATCTAAACTAAGAACCAAAATGTAGGCAGTGGAACAACTTGCCACTAAAACCAAGGAAACTGATTCATTCAGTTTCAAACTACCTTTCCATGATGTATCTACCTCCATGAGTGAAATTTTAGAATTTTTACATCAAAATCCATCAATTTACATCAAATTACATCATGATTTTGACTATTAGAGAGAGAAAAGTCAAACTAAGAAAAAACTAGGCGAAAAACAGAGTTTTTTGGCAAAAAATTTCATCCTGTGCGTCGTGCTCTTGTCCCTGTGCGCCGTGCTAATTTGCAACTGATTTTGGAGGCTTTCCCTTGCACCAAAGTTTCTCCAAGTGGGCTTGTTGGAAAGGTCTGTCCGTCTACTTTCCAGAACAGGTGGAATTTTTGAATTTGGTCTCTATTTGCCTCTCCAAAAATGAGTTCTCCCAACACTTCTTCTTGTGTGGCCAAAAAGGAGCAGAAAGGTCATTTTTCAGGTGTTTTTGACACTTTTGGAAGCTCAAAACTTGTCAAAACTTCTTGGACATGTGAGGGCATTCATATTTTTCCATGAGGAATCCAACAATGTTGAGTTTTCCTCCAAAGGAGGTCCCTAGCAAAAGCGTGCGCCAGGTGGCGCAGTGCACCAAGCAAAAAAACATGTTTTTCAAACCAAAGATTCAAAATTTGCAAAATGTTTCCCAAATTTCTTGAAATTTGGGGTGAGTGTCCTTCATTAAGTTTTGTCTTGGGCTAAGGAAGCCTCAGCCAAGATCTGGAGTCTATCTTGCTCTTTTCTCTTCATCAATGCTTTCTTCAACTTGGCCTTCAAAATCCTGATTCTTGCTTTTCACACCTTGTTACTCGCCATGTAGTGGTAGGCCATGTGCCTCAATATCATTTTCTCTTTGTTGACCTTCTCTAGCATCTTTTACAAGTGCATATTTTCCCTCTCAAGCCAAGATTCATGATCAGCTTCAATTTCTTGTTCAAGTGGTGTCAACTTGACTTTCCTCATCTTAACAGCTTGCTGTTTTTCTCTTATGTTTTGGAGCTCCATGATGGTTTGCTGACCCTCCAACTGTTCGTTTTCTTTCTTGTTTGTCATCTATATCATCCTCGTGCATCTTCTCTTTGCCTTTTCTTTGCTGCTTATGTTTCTCCATAGAACTATCACTAAGTGTCTCTTCCTCATAGTGCTTGTCTTAGGAAAATGATGAGATGAAGGTATGGTGGAAAAAATGATGATGAAAGAGGGATAAAAGAGGACAATGGTGATGAGTATGAAGATATTTTACTCTTGGGAAATGAAATTGGGGAAAGAAGGGAATAGTTTTGGGAGATTAGGGTTTAGTGAGGGATTTAGGGTTTTATGAGGGAATTAGTTACTTTAGGGGAGTGGGATATGGGAAAATAGGATAAATGGAGTGTATTAGGGTAATAAAAGAGTGAAAAGTGGTTTTGATGCTAGATATAGTGGTTTTTAGGGAGTGATAGGGTTTGGGGATGCCAATTAGGGTTTGGGAATAAAAGGAATTAGGTATTAGGGTTTTGGGTATAGGGGGATAGATGAGTGTGAATGAGAGGGGTAAGGGATACGAAATGAGGGGAGTGTAGTGGAGGAATTTGAAAATGATTGTAGGGAGCAAACAGCAACAATGACAATTTTTGCAAACCCTGGACAACTTTTTCAATGGACTATACAACAAACTAGTGTTTGAATTTGCACCTATATAAACACCATAAAGGAGGATGAAAACTCTTGCAAATTCACTTTAGGATGTTTCACTTGCTTGGAAGGAAGAATTTTTCAATATTTGGAGGCTTTGCAAGATGATTTGAGTGAAATTTGGGCTAAGCACGCAGTTGCACCACGCCACTACCCAGGTGCGTTGTGCCTAGACCAGTTTTGGAGGCCTTCCCAGTGTCCAAATTGAGCATGGGATAGCTCGTTGGAAAGCTTATTGAGTATAATTTCCAACACAACTTGAATTTTGCATTTTGGAGTTCATTTTCCCTATCAAAAGTAAAATCTCCCAAGACTGGTCAAAATGTGCAAAATGAGGCTGCCTAAAGGGAGAGTGTTGTTGCAGTCAACTTTTGAAGGTCTTCATCAACCCCAAATTGAACTCATGATAGCTCATTGGAAATATATTTGTGTCTAGTTATCATTGGACTCATCAACAAAGTCATTAGGCCAAACAAGCCAGGAGAAATATTTATTTTCCCAAGGTCACTTCAAAGGTGCATCAATTCTCTTGAGGCAACTGTATTTTTAATATTTCTCGAAAACCGTGACAGCTGTGTAAAAAGTGAAGGAGTATTTTCTTCCTTGGCCTATTGTGGACAATAAAATCTCTCAGTTTTCCCAAATTCATCTTTTATTTCTCAGAAACATCATTGGAGTAAAACCTATCCCGATGTGTGGAAGAGGGGATTTGTAGAAATGAAGTGAAATGAAGGGGATAAGGGGCTTCTAAATTCTTGAGAAAAATTTGGGAACAAGGGAGGGATGTTAGTAAGTAGAGAAAAGTGGAATTTCAAATATTGAGTGAGGGGAAGGGGTCCAAAAAGGAAAAACACAGTCCTAGCCTAGAAAATTGTCAAGTTGTAGCAAGAAACTAGGGTTTGTGTGAAAATGAGGAATTTGAGGGATATCAGTGATGGGAAGTGTTTAATAAGGTACAATAAGGATAGGGGAAGGTGTATGAACATTAGTATATAATTTTTGTTGATTATTTGACCATCCAAGAGAAATTACCTTGAAAACCGGAGGAAATGATAGCACATTATGAGGATACAAAGAGCAACACCTTCTTTAGAGCAACACCACAACAATTAGAAAGAGTAAAAGGGATTTGTGACATAGTGGAAAGAAAAATTATGGAAACCAGGAAGCATACCCCTCACAACTATAAAGATGGAAGCATTGTTTCTCCTAGCCTTCCACAACCTACAAGGGTTACACCACAACAATTGGAAGAAAAAAGAGAAAAAGGGCTTTGTTACAATTGTGATAGCAAATGCACTAAAGGTAATAAGTGTGTTGAGAAGAAATTATTTTACATAGAGTATGAAGAGGAGGAAGAAAAGGATCAAATCAAAAGAAGAGGATATACAGTAGGACCCCACCCCAGAGAAAGAAGAAATGAATCAGACCATATCTTGTAAAGCATTGCAAGAATTACCACTCCTCAAACTCTCAAGATAGAAGGACATATCAAGAAGAAAAAGGTGCAAGAAGTGAAAGATCACATCAAGAAAGAAGAAATGAATCCAACCATATCTTGTAATCATTGGTCGAAATTACCACTCCTCAAACTATCAAGATAGAAGGACATATCAAGAAGAAAAATGTTTAAGAAGTGAAAGA
>APFE030736160.1:2247-86623 GCA_000404065.3 Pinus taeda | reverse complement strand
CATTTATGTAATGTAAAGGAGGTTGCCCCCTCGAAGAGGCTGAATTCTAAGGCATTGATCTATCTTTTCTATCTTTTCTTGAGCTGGTTTCATAACATTCAAGATATGGCTCTCAAGATCAAAGATAATTATATTAGAATCCTATGGATGATAATAAAATGTTTTGTTGTGTTCAGCATGTTTGCAGCAATTCGAGAGTCGACATTGTAGAAGGAGACATATCCAGGTATTCAACAATGTTGTAGTTTTGTGTAGCTCTAGCATGTGGGTTGAAAGATGAATTCTGAAGCACACATTTGGGTGATGGTCGAATCATCATGTCAGGATTCATTTTATTGATCTGTAATGATTCAGAATGAGGAGAAGGAATTTACCTAGAAGGTTGACTAGATGAACTAGCTTCGTTTCCATTATCGACAAGACCCTTAGACCCATAATATTTTGATCTCATAGCTACTATAACTTGCTACAAAAACATCATCATGACATATTGAGATGTAGAAAAGGGAGATGTGTTATGAGAAATCGTTTTGCTATCTTGAGAAGGAAATGGATCCTTCAAAACAATGTGAGTTGGAGAACCTTTAATGAATTTGGAAACCTCTACCTGATGTGGGAATTCATTCCTATAATGATCCCCATCGCAAATAAGGCAAGGATAGTCAAGTTTTCATTTATTATCAATAGGTTAAGTTTTAGCGGTTTCTCTTTTGAGAAGTGTTTTGCTTCGATTTACCTTTCCCCTTATTTTTTACCTTCGATCGATTGGGTCTTTCAGCTAGATGATTCTATGAAATTTATTTCTGTAATAGCTTATGGAGAAAGGCTTTCAGCAGGTAAATCTTGTATGCCTAAATTTTGAGTAATTTTAGAGCTTTTCTTTTTCCCCTTTGACTTTGGCTAACAAATCCTATTATACCATCAAAGAAATTAGATCCTGTAGGAGTTTTAAATATTCGATCATTTGTAGGGCACAATAAATTTTGGATTTTCTTGTATAAGGTGTCAGATTGGGTGTACACTAAGTGTAAATATTGGGCACAAGCAACATCCTCGGTAATAATGGGAAGACGTGACTTCATAAACCATTAAGGTAAAACAAGATATGGAATAAAAACTTTGACTAACCAATGTCGACATCTCCATTCATGTATATGATCGGAAACATGAGTCAATTTTGATTGTTTTAAAGAGGTAAGTACTTTAGTACAAGTATCATATTGAATCACTGGTTGGAAATGGGTTGAAAATGATGTTGACAGAGAGTTAAAGTTATGGAAAGATGCGTGAGGTAGCTCAATGTAACATTTGAGTGCCGAACCGGTCAAATTTTGTTGGAAAAGACAAATATGGATAAAATCATCAATTAATGAATTTGTTGCACACCAACGTTGATATGTCATCACATGATTGGATGGGTCTTCTCCTAATTTGCCTTCAAATTTGGGCATATATCTCAGTAACTTGGTATGAAGAACCGACAAATAAGCATAATAATAAATGGGATTATTCATTAAACAGGATAAATAAGGTATATCAGGGTTGCAATAAATAGTAATTGTCGGTTAGGGTCTTGCGGTAAATTTTGGTAACCTTGCAAGTTAAGACCAACCCTTGGAGGAGGATACCCAGGATATCCTAAAATAGTCGTGTTGTTGGAATTGGGATTCCACCAGGTTAACTAAGGTGAACCATATGAGGTTGAGGTTGAATATCGTCTTGATAAGTATGACGAGGGTATGGTTGACTCTAGAAAGGTTGAGCTTGACCAATTTGACCTAAGTAATATCCCCCCCAAACAAGTTGAACTTGCAAAGGTTGAACATGACAAATTCGCTTTGAACACATTGACATTGAATAAATTAAACTTGAAAAGGAAGATTTTGGAAAGTTTGACCTTAGAAAGGCACACTTTGAAAAGATTGTCATTGAAAAGGTGGAACCTGATAAGCTTGACCTTGAATTTTTTTTTGGATTGTTCCTATAATAGGTTTTCTTATAGGAATTTGTGGTATAGACTAAACCGTAGGACTGGTTTGATAATGAGAAACCCAACGGATTGCCTAAGTAGTCTGAGGAACACCTTCTTGAGGGGTTACTACTATGGTCATTTTTGATACTCCTAGGATACATGTCTGAGGGGAACTCGGAACCGGCTACGAAATAGGTGTTTGAATAGGAGTTTGAGGTGCACTTTAAACAGGTTGTTGATTTAGTTGTTGAATAGGTGTTTGAGGATTTCCTTGGACAAGTTATTTGACAATTGTTTGTGCACTCCCCTAAACAGGCTTCTCTATAGGTATGACAATACTTGGAATAGTTATTTTAGAAATAGGTTGTCTAGTACGGGGAACAGGTTGATGAAGTGAAACTTGTGGAGCTATTACATATTAATTTGTCACTGACCTCATCTCAGTCACTCTGTTGTGTCATACATCAAATAAACATGACCATATCTTCCCACTCATGCAAGAATATTAAGAAAGTGCTCTCTAATGCTGAAGATTGACCCTCTTTGCCTAAGTTTCTATATCGTCGCAAGCAAACGCTTAAAAAGTGCGACGATTCCCTGTCATGAATTGTATCGTTGCAACGTCGTCACATGTGTCCACATGTTTCTTGCAATGGTCAAATCATAGGGCTCGGCGCAATTCTTCTAGATATTTATTGCAATGATTGGTCCAAACACATTATTTGCTTGTAATGTCATCGCTAAGCCCTAGTTTACGACCTGCCACAATCTAGATTTGGTGAATTAGTTCAAACAGTCAGCCCTCTGGGTGATTCTGGTTGTTAGGTCAGATTGGTTCACCTTTCCTCCTCTAGAATGGTAGTTTCACCTTTTATGAAACCTCCCTTGAGGATAAGCTCCCTCTCCCTCATTTTATGGAGGCTACTCCTCCTATAAAAGCACTCACCATTACTATGATCATCTAGTTCCTAGTTACTGGTTGCTAGTTGGATTGAAGCAGATTAGATAGCTTTGGTGTGAGTTTGACAAGTGTGAAATTGTTGATAGTTTGGTAGGAGGTTAAGGAGTGCCTTAGCCTTGCATTAGAGTTTATGAGTGAGAGAGAGATATTATTCATTTGGGAGACACATTCTTGAGAGTGAATGCTTGAAGGAACATATTGTTTGGACCCTCTGAGAAGGCTTGCTTTGCTCTGGATTTATTTTAATACAATCAATAATGATTTCCTATATCTTGTGTACAATTTACTTGATAGCTTATGATTCCTTGACTTTATAAGTAAATAGATCATTGTTGTTCTCGATTACATGCTCTGTTGTTTTCTTGTGGTGTTTCAGGTCGACTACTCATTAAGGAGAAGGAAACAGAAGTTGGAGCGGTGCAACGAAAGCTTCATTGAACACCAGTTTTGAGGTAGGCCTCCAATGATGACTATTTAAGGAAATTGATTGTTGTTTTGTTTTTGATGTGACTAGACCCACTCTAGGGCTAGAGGGGTTGCTTCTGTCCGTAAAGGGAACACTTTCCTAATTCAAAAGTTGGTGACAACACTGGGGAGTCCTTCATGTTTTCTTCTTGTTTACTCTTGGTTTGTCTTTTGATTTATTGTCTCTTGAATTTTGGGGTTGCGACTTTAGTTTTGGATTACCTGGGTCAATCTCGGAATTCCCCTTATTGTTTGGGAGAATAGCCTAGTATTTTTCAAGTGTTGTCATTTGTTTTTTCTTTTTTTTAATCATCGTTGAGGATAGCTTAACAGCTGTAACAACGTCACCCTATCCTCTTTAGTAAATCTGTGTGTCGCTGATTACCTGTCGTACAGTCACAACTTTTCCTGAAATCGGATTATCGCAGAAGATAGGTGTACGCCTGTGATGACATCACTCAGTTTTTGTCTCTACACTTGCGATGATTAGCTTATCATCACAAGTTGCTTGTTATAGGCTTGCGATGATTCCTGTGCAAGTTATTTTTTTCAACTTTGCCTCCTGAAACCATCAGTCTTGCTTACCTGCTACTATTTTCTGTCTCCCATTAGCTTGTTTTGATTGCTTTGGTTAAGGCTTGTTTCTCTTTGACTTCATTCGAGTGAGTCTTGTGTTTTAGACCTTGTGACCTAACCCTTTGAAGTGTTTCAAACCATTTGCCTGCGTTACTTGTCTATCCAAGGTTCATCAACAACGGGCTTATTGATTTGCTTGAGACTTTTTACTGCTTGTTTTCTTGCTGATTGATTTTTAGTGTTGATTATTGAATCACTTTCCCATATTGATTCGATTTTTTCACTACCAAGCATAGATCACAACTTTTTGTATCAATCAGGTTTACACTTACATGTTTGTCTCTTTAAATTTAAAAAAAAAATCAAGAGATTGCATTCATTTAGTATACGAAAGTGAAAGTACATTTGCATTACGCATTTTGATGTATGAGAAATTGGGAAGCAAACTTTAAATGTTTCATAGTAGTATCAATGCACTGTAGGATTAGTGTGTTTATGCATTGTGTTTCTTAGCACTTGCATTCACTTGTCTTAATTTTTTCATTGCTTGGGAATGAACTCTCTACCTCTCTTTAAGTAGGTATTCATCGAAACGATTGATTATTTATCATTCTAGTTGCATCCTAGGGATTTTTGACATACATACGGTAGGGCCTTAAAACTAAAAGCTAATTCAAGATGAACTCTAAAATCAAATAAATGAACTTAACAATGCATTGGAAATTACTGCACATTATTTAGAGGTCTAGGCTAGAGACGTGCTCCGACGTCATTAAACCTAGTCACTATTGTTTTCGCTTAAGGTTCAGTGATTCCTCCTTCTTTGACTCAATAGCTACTAGTATGAACTCATGCTCCCTGTACTGTCGAGTATATATCGGGAGACCCCACTAGGTTATCATCATACATCCATAAGAAGCCATTTCTGCTGCCTTACGAACCGTAACGCACCGAACACAACATTCAGGAAGATTGACTGCCATACGGAAAGTCCTTGGTCATTTCTCTTTCATTTGATCACCAAGGTGTATATGCAGTTTTATGGTTTGTTCGGTAAACCTTTTGCCTAGTTCTCCAGAGTAGTCACTTTTGTTCCTTTTCGACTCCCTAAATGAAAAGGATTATCTAAGCACTTGTCCTTTCAGGCTCATTAAATTTTTAAAGGTGACTAGAGTCATCTTTTGTCCTTTTCTCAACTCTTTAAAAATGAAAAGGTCATGTTTCGTTCCTATGTCATAAAATTTATTCAACCACGTTCAAATTTTCCTTGTTAAATCTTGACTGTGTTTCAGTTTGCATAGGATTTTTTTCTCTGCTCATTTATCATTTCCTAGGACTTTTAAGTTAAATCATCCCGACAGAATCACCGATCCCGTCTCTCGTACGAAGTGACCAAGGCTCTGCATCTTCTGCCACTTCTGAGGTACCGACTATTAGTGATACTGTTCCTATTGTTTTGAGTATTCAACCACTTAAATCTCGTGCCGCGGAAGAAGAGTTGTATGATATCAATTGGAACCCTATTTGGGAACCTTCTGAAAAGGACTTCCGCATTACTCCTTCTGGTAGTTCGGTCCCGATGTCTTCTTCTGACATGGATGAGATGAAGCCCATCTCTACTGAAGAAACCTTTATGGCAATTGAAAAATACCTATACCTACAAAAACTTCACCCTTCCGTGTTACGCCTCTTGATATCACATTGCCTTTACGCTACCATGCTTTGGCTGATATCATGAGTTCCAGGTCTCTCCCTACAAGTTCTATGTGGTCTCGTACTATAGCTCCGACCTCAGAACCTTTTATACCCTAGATTCACAATGTGACTGTCACATCTGTCCCAACTATACCTACTGTTTGTGTCGCTTCTTTAGCTCCCACTGTTAGTGTCATCGCTGTATCCTTAGTGGTGACAACTATTGTCGGATCTTCAGTCGGTCCTACTAGTGGTGGTCCTTCAGCATCAACATCTGGAGTTGTTAGTCCCACAAGTAGTGTTCCACCTTCTTCTGGTTCTATTTAGGCAGGGTGGACGTATGACCAGTACATGCATGCTTTTCAGAATCCAGATCCGTAGAATCTATTTCATTATTACGATTCTTGACGAGCTCATATTTATTACCCAGGATCCATCCCATCTTAGCCTGTGGTTGAGGCTTCAGTTCCATTATCTGTTGCTTGGGGCCATACTAGTTATCATGGTGGCCAAGCATAGCCTTCAGCTTTTCAAGGTCCACCCTATCAAGGTCATCCATCTTACGAGTAGCCATATCAAGGGCAACCTTACCCAGGTAACTTGCTGGCCCACAAGGACAACCCTTATAGGGAGAAACTTCGGTCTTCACTGGTTCCTCTTTTACTTACTTTGGGTAGATTTCTGGTCAACTAGGTTAACCTTACATCCAACAAGGCCAATCTGGTGCCCAGCAAGGTCACCCCTGTGGACAGGTAGGTTAGCCTAAAATAAGGTAAGGCCAGCCTACTGTCCAGCCTAGGTAACCCTCTGGACAATTAGGCCAGCCTCAAATTCAACAAGGCTAACCTACTGTTAATCCAACTCAACCCTCCAGTTAGTCAGGCTAGCCTTCGATTCTGCAAGGTCAACCCATTACCTAGCAAGCTCAACCTTCTCGACAAATGGGTCAACCTCAATATCAATTAGGATGACCTTCTAGTGAGAAGGGTCAACCTTAGTTTCCACAAGGACATATGTATGGTCCCGTTCAACCGGGCACTCAAACACTCGTTGTTTCTTAAGCTTCACCTAGTTTCCAGACCCAGTCTGGATTCCAGACCCAACCTGGTCTCCAAACTCAAGTTGGCTTTCAAACCCAACCTTCTTCTCAAATGCAGCCTGGATCCCAGACACAGTTTGAAGCTCAACCGCAATATGGTCTTCAAAACCTTCAACAACCCCAAGGGCAGCCTCAAACTGCCCTATATCAAAATTAACAATAACAACAGGTCAATCCTTATCAGAATTTTCAGCAGTCGTATCTTGCTCCTGTTGGTCAGGTTGCTAATTAATGGGCTCTTGGTGGTCAAAAACCTAGGTCAACCATATGGTTATACTTATAATCCCTATGGACAAAACCCTTACGAACAAAATATTTACGACAAAAATCCATCCGAGCAAAATCAATGGGGGAAAGCAGGAGCTGGATGGAACTCTAACGCTATTTCTTATCCACAGCCTCAGATGTCCTTCAATCCTCAATTACCTTTCCTGGCAACTTTGGAACTGCCTGATGTGTCCAAGCTAACAAATGATCCCATTCTTCATAATCGATATTGGCCACCGGTTCCGACTAAGATTCCTGGTGATTATACCAAATTCGATGGTAAATCTGGAGAAGATCCTCAAGCTTATGTCATGACCTATCACCTATGGTGTTCATCTAATTCATGGTTTGAGGATTCTATTTGGATCCGTCTATTTCAATGGACTCTCACTGGCTTTGCCACGAAATGGTATATTGAGCTAGCTCGTGGAACATTCTAGGACTTTGAATCACTTGCTATGACATTTCTAACTCATTTTTAGTTGCCGATTCATTATGAAATGGGTACACACCTCCTAACATCTTTGAAACAGGACATGACCACGCATATCTCTAATCATATTCATGAATGGAGGAGGCATCTTCGTCTGATTAAGTTCTAGATCCCTCATCAACTTCTGATTGACTGGTTTACAATCTCGCTTGTCAATTTGATAACCTGGGATATTGCTATGGGGGCATCTATTACTGAAGAGTATGATATCACGCATGCTCAGTATCGTGACTTGGTTTATTCCTAGTCCAGTGCACTATATGATTATTTTCCTGATGCTCCACGACCCGAAACTTCCAAAGCTCCGTCAATACCATCTGTTGATGGTGTGATTGGTTCCAGTAGTTCATCCTCCAGAAATTCTTCCGTGAACCCTATGAAGCAAAACTCTGCTGCTCCAACTGAAAATACTTCTCAGGCCCTGTCCCATCCTAGTAAAACTTTTGAAGTTAGTGCCATCCAGTCCACCGCGGCAGATAAAACATCGAAAGGTAAGAAAAAGGGTAAGGGGAAGAATAAAGCCGATCAACCAAATTAGAATCCTCCTAAACCTCCGACTGAGGAAGGTGCCAAGTGCAAAACTAAGTACCCTTGTCTCATTTGCGATGAGGATCACTATAATAAAGACTGTCCTAGATGGTCTGAGGTTAGTCGTTTGCTTAAAGGTGCCCCTGGGACTCTTGCTGTGCTCAAACAACCTTTTCCCTCACAACAGACTCAAATGGTGGTTGGCCAACCTCAGTCTTCTTCCACTTTGTCTTTATGGGTGGGACGGCTCCCATCCATATCAGTAGTCAGTCAAAAGAATATCCTCCACTGACCAGGAAGGAAACTAAAATCCCCTCCAGTATTCCTTCATCCAATATTGGTCCCCTCTATATCGAGCAACCTAGTACCGGGTCATTCATTCGACCTCCTCCCAAAGGAGTGCTCTAAAAGTCTTCTTACAACCCTAATGCTCATTTCACGTAGCACTATAGTATTATTGACGACCTAGCCCAAGCCCCTCTGGCTATGTCTGCATTGGAAGTCCTCTAGAGCTTTCCCTACCAGATGAAGTCTCTACTATCAATGATTAGTGGCATTGACCCAGTCCATTCGGATTTGATCACTTTTGATCTTGATAATCATGTACTGAGATTTCCTCATCAGATTGCTTTCCTCATTCAAGTCATCATTAACTCTAAGAATATTCATTGCACTGTTATTGATGAGGGTGCCTCCACTTGCATCATGTCTATTGCTGATTCGAAGGCTATTGGTTTCCTGACGTTGAGTTAGTTTCCGAATACCTTGGAAGCCTTCAATGGAAGAGATTCTTGTCCCTTTGATATCCTCCCGTGTTTTCCTATTACTCTGGAAGGGAAGACAGTTGAAGTTGAGGTCGAAGTTGTCGATGCAAATTTGACTTACAACCTCCTCTTAGGTCGAAGCTAGACATATGCCATTTGAGTTGTGGCTTCATATCTATTCCATGTCCTTCGTTTCCCCATCAAGGGAAAATCATCATGGTTGACCAATTGTCCTTCTTCGCTTCTTCTTCCAATGGCAACGTGCCTTTTGTGGAGCATACCTCTCTTCCATATGAGAGTGTGGAGGCTAAACTTTTTACGGATCCTGCCCTTATGGGTGTTTTTTCACTCCCACCTACTAACGTCGCTCCCATCAATATGATTTCTATCCATTCTGATGCTTGGGTCCTCCCTCCCGTTGATCAGGTAGAATCCTGGGGTAATGTCATGCCATTGAGTCCTATTGAGCTCTACTATGTCGAAATTGTTTCTACATCAGCTTCATCTTTTGAACATGCTCCTTTGAGCATGTCTCTCGATGCATATGTACAATCCCTTGGCTTGGATACAACACTTCTTCGGATCCATTCCAAGAAATCTTTCCTTCTAATGAAGTGATTATTGAGACTATGTCTTTTGAGGAGCCTCCTTGGTTTGATCATCACCATCACTCCTTGTTTCTCCCTAGCCACGGGACCATGATTACTTGTCTTGAGTAGTTTGCTTCTTGTGTCCCCTCCCAACCCCTTCAGATGCCTATTCAAGTACATGAAGTTTTCTTTGAAGGTAATATGGGGAACATTATGAAAATGATCCCTATCGACATCTCAGTCAAACCAAGGATTGTCGAGAATATACACATTGGAGTAACCTGTACTCTTGAGGAGATTCAACTTTACACTTACCTTTTCAGAGAATTTTGTGATGTTTTTTCTTGGTCATATGAAGAGATGCCCGGAATTGATCCTAGTATCGTGATGCATGAGATCCCTAACTATCCTCGTGCTAAACTTGTTGAATAATGTTTATGGCCCGTGCACCCGTGAAAGGCTGCAGCTATTAAAGGCAAAGTTGGAAATCTTCTTAAAGTTGGGTTTCTTTACCCTATCCCGCTCACTAATTGGGTATCTAATATTGTCCTTGTGACCAATAAGTAGGGAACTATTAGGGTTTGTGTTGACTACCATGAAATTAATCATGCCTATCCAAAAGATAATTATCCTACGCCTTTCATTGACTAGCTTATTGACAATTGTGCTCGGAGTG
Source organism: Pinus taeda (assembly GCA_000404065.3). Classification (NCBI taxonomy): domain Eukaryota; kingdom Viridiplantae; phylum Streptophyta; class Pinopsida; order Pinales; family Pinaceae; genus Pinus; species Pinus taeda. Next base: position 76,537 of record APFE030736160.1, on the reverse strand, counting down.
AAATTTATTCATTTATAGATGGCTTTTCTGGTTACTACTAGATCAATATATCACTTGCAGATCAACACAAAACTAGCTTTATCTGCCCGTGGGGTACCTTTGGCTATAAGAAGCTCCCTTTTAGTATAAAAAATGCTGGTGCTACCTTCCAACGCGCAATGTCCTATGTGTTTCATGACATTCGTCACATTGTGCAGCCTTACCTAGATGACCTTCTGGCTCATTCAGCAAAGTGCCATGACCATCCAAATCACCTCCGTGAAATTTTTCTTCACTGTCGACACTATCGTATCCGTCCTAATCCACATAAATGTGTCTTCTGCATCGAATCCAGTAGACTCCTTGGTTTTGTCATCTCCAAAGATGACATTCATCTGTATCCCCTCAAGGTTGAAGCCATTATAAATCTCCTTTGTCCTGCTTCTTTGTAGCAGTTGCAGAGTTTGCAGGGTAAAGAAATTTTTTTACGTCATTTTATTCTAAACTACATTGAAATTAATAAAGGCTATATGTGGTTATTGACACATGATACCTCCTTTGTTTGTGATTTCGGTGCACTTCTTGTCTATGCTCCTTTTCCTAATTATCACCACAACTATACTCTTTATTTGGCTGCCCCTGATAGCACAATTGGCAATGTCTTGGTTCAAGACGATGATGATGGTACCAAACATGTTGTCTATTATCTTATTCACAATTTACTCGACACGAAAACTTGATATGCTTATGTCGAGAAGCTTGCTTTGGCAGCTATTCATGTTGTCCATCGATTCCATCACTATATTTTGTTGCTCTCAACCACAGTGATTTCTGATTGCAACCCGATGAAGTACATCTTGTCATGTTAGTTGTTGGGGGGGAAATACTCAAAATGGATTGTTATGCTTCAAGAGTTTGATTTGGAGTTTACTATGGCCAAGTCTAAGATATCTCTTGTCTTTGTTGTATTGTTGTGCTCATTACCATTCACTACCGCACGCTCTCAGTTAGAGAATCACATTTCAGATGATACTCTTTTCTTTATCATCACCCTTGATCACTCGTACGACGATATTATTGTCTACCTCCAGACATCCTCCTTTCGTCCTAATTTTTCCAAGGATGCTCGATGACATATTCACGATCATTCTCAGACTTATCGCATTATCAGGGACACCCTATACTCTCCCAGTGTTGATTCTGTTCTCCACCATTGTTTGTCATTCGAGGAAGTTGAACGAGTCTTCAATGACTACCACTCTGGTGCCTGTGGTTGTCATATGTCCAGTTATGCTACTGCGCAAAAGATCCTTCGTGCTAGTTATTTTTGGCCATCTATTTTTAAGCACTGAATTCTTGTTGTCTCTTCTTGTCATACATGCCAAATCTACCAACGGAAGATGCATGCGCCTCCCTCTCCTTTACACCTTGTCATTACCATCTGTCGTTTTTTCAAATGGGGCGTAGATTATATGACCTGTAACCTTCGATCGGTTAGTGGGAATGGGTATATCATCATTTTCGTTGCTTATTTTATGAAATGGGCTGAGGCAACACCTACATTATGTAATGATGGTAAGACATTGGCTCAGTTTCTTTTCAATCATGTAATTTCTCGATTCAGAGTCCATCAGTATATTGTCAATGATCATGATTCTCATTTCCGTGGTCATATGATGATTGAGTTAACAACCCAGCTAGGCTTGTGTCATGATGGTTCAACATCGTGTTATACTCAGGCCAATGGACAAGTAGAAGCCGTCAACAAGGTGTTGGTCATGATGCTCGAGAAAAGCATTGGCATGCACAAGTCTAATTGGCATTTGGTGTTGTTTTCTACCTTATGGGCCTACCATACTTCTGTGAAATTAGCCACCAAGTTCACCCCATTTCAGCTTGTTTATGGTTGGGAGGCTACCCTTCCAATTGAACGTAAGATCCCTTCTCTGAAATTAGCTATCGAATTGTTCCTAAATACTACCTCGTTAGAGGACATCTTCTTTACCTAGAGCAGCTAGACAAGGCCTGTCGAATAGCCTCTTTACTCATTGAAGCACAGAAGAAGAGAGTCAAAACTCACTTTGATCAAACTGTTACCCCTCATTCTTTCATTGAGGGAGACTTAGTCCTGCTCTACGATCAAGCAAATGATAAGCTAGGGGTAGGCAAATTTGAGCCTATGTGGCATGGGCCTTATATTGTGAAATGCATTTTGCAAAAAGGGGCCTATGAGCTGATCAATTATGAAGGGAACCCTCTAGATAAGCCTCAGAATGGGCTTTATCTCAAAAAACATTATGCATGAACTTTGTGCATCTATTGTGTACATATATGTGTTTTCCGTGTGTGTGCATGTGTGGCTTGGTGTGTAGGTGTTATCACCGCTTATTGTGTCTTTTACTTCTTGTGCAGATGTCTGGTACACCTTACATTGGTTTCACTGATGGTGCCTATCGCAGTACTTGGAATTTTTCCTCCACTGCTTGGGTGATCTACAATCCTCATGGTGAGTTAGTAGACCTTCAAGGTGTTTGTCTAGGTTGTACCACAAACAGTGTTGGTGAATATAGTGTTTTCATTGAACTATTGACGAAGGCTGTTAACCTCGATATTCATGTGTTGATTGTGAATTTGGATTCTCAACTTGTTGTTCTCCAACTTAACGGGCATTTTTCTGTCAGAAACCCTCAAATTTTAAGGTTGTATATGCGTGTTAGATTATTGGAAAGAAATTTTGATTTTATCACATATCAACACATTCCAAGAAGATTAAACACATTAACTGATGCATTCAAAAATCATGTATTAGACAAACATTTATGCAATTTATAATCAAACATTGTATGCAAACATTCAGACACAATAATAAACCATAGATAGTATATATGTATTATATATATATATATATATATATATATATATATTATATATATATATATTATATATATATATATATATATATATATATATCATGTTGGAGTACCAAGGAACTCAAAAATAGTGTGTATATCAAAAAATAGAGTATGTGTTCGTGATACATCTGAGACACACATCTCTCAAAAATAGCAGAAAAAGAAACATAGGCATCTACTGTGGTGGGATCTGCTCCCTATAACAAACCACCGCCCGCACTACTCATCTCAAGAGTCTGTGGATCATAGGTGATACGCCAGCAGTGTGTCTCTAGTACTCTCGCGAGACCTCCTCGAACCCGTAGTAATCTAGGATGCCCTCGGTCAGGCCCTCGACGTTCTAGTCAATCTCCTCCTCTACATCACCGCCTAGTCATGGCAGAGACAAATTTCTGTTGTCCTCCCTCCATGATATAGGAGCGAGACCCATAGGCCTCTCAGGTCCCACATCTGCAAATGAAATGAACATGATGATTAAGACATAGACATTTAAAAATCCAAAAACGTTATAGAAAAAGAAAACATGTAAACAGTGTGGTGGTTAACCAAGTGTGTTACCTCTCTCATCCCATTGCTCGCTGGGTGCGAGCAACATGTTAGGATCTCCTCAGAAGTCTGTGCCCACATAGGGACAATCCTCAACATTAACCATCTGTTGATCTAATCACTCCCAGAAGAGTACTCCCCATGAGACTAGCCATCGACCACCTCCTCGTGCCATCACATGTGCCCATCTAGTGATGCGAGTCTCTCGTGGTCTTGGAATGTATAGGTCCATGTCCTGCAACTAAAGTGGACCGATATCTAAACTGTTTGGTCTCTCCTCATCAGCATTTGGTCAGTTGTCTCTTCGTGTTTAGAGACACTGCCTTAGCCTAGTCATACATGGTCAGGTTAAGGTAATCTAGAGCCAACCGTAGTTGGCTCTTAGTTTCCTCGTGTTGTGCCTGAGAGCTTGCTACTCTCATAATCGTGAACAGTAAGACACGAAGTGTCAAATCCTCCATGGTTGGGATCTGCAGTTTCCCTCTACTGGTTGATTTGTGTGCCACTAGGCACGTTCGTGCAATCATCACGTTGAGAGTCTCTCCAGCAACTCGCATACCCTCCATGCGAGGTTTCTCACCTTGAAGAGATAAGCCTGTCAAGAAATATATTTCAGTCACATCAAACTCAATCTCCCAACCCCGAATAACAAACTTTCTCTCTGTCGGGTTCCATGAGCGAATCAAGAACTCAAGCAAGTCTAGTTGTGCCTGAAGGAGCAGTGTGAGTAAAAATTTCAGTAGCCCATAGTTTCACAGGGCTCTTTTGCGTTGAGGATCATTGAGTGCTCTTTCATCATCAACATCATGAGTTCGCTCTTGCCACACATACACCATTATCACACCTTGCATAAACCAAAAACATCAATTAGAATTGTTTTGACCATTCAAAATGCTGCCAAAATCAAAAATTCATATTTCGCGGTGTCGTCGCAGTTGTTTTTAAAACAGCAGTGATGGCTCAATTTCGCACTTCATTTTTTGTTAGATTGTTGCAACAGTACACCTGTTTCCCACGACGATACCGATTATGGTGGGTGTAAAATCCTCAGTCGTCACTAACCTATGAGGGATTTCCTTGATGACCAAGGCATGGTTGTGAAATAAAAAATTCACCAAAAGCCACCTAAAATGCATGAAATTCAACTTGAAAATGATCAAAATGTAGAGAGGGGATTGATGTAATTACTTGGTGAAAGTCTCGTGTGAAATGGTCGACCACAGGTGACAGAATTGAGTTCCAAAAATCGCACAGGTATGTAGTTGAAAAGTTACCAAAGGTTAAAAACTCAAAACACAATGTAAAAATTATTTACCATAGGCCTTTATATAGATATTTTTCAAAATTTTAGGGTTTTAAACTATAGGGCTTGGCTTTTTGCAACACGTTTTAGGTTTTACGTATGGTTTTAGGGTTCTTTACCTAATTTTTCAAATTTATAGTTTGTTTTTGTCGAATGGATCTTACACTTTGTTTTTCTGTGTAGAAATAGGAAAGATGGATACATTTAATGATTGATACATGCTTGGTCCATATTGTGAAATTTTTTGTAAGTCTTCTTTAAGCCTTTTTTTGACTTATAAAAGATGAAAATATTGTGGAGTTTTCCTTTTTTACTCGTTAAACGAAATAAAAAGGCGGTCCACTTTTAGCTCTTTTCTGACCGTATAAATATGAAAAGATGGCTGGGATTTTGTCATTTCAAGTTCAATTTTGGTTATGAAATGTCGTGTCTCTGATCGCTTTTTTAATTTTTTCTAATCAAGAACACCAATGATGAAAAGTACTCCTTGATCATAATGGTCAAGCATTTCTCTCGAGTATTGTTTTCTACTTTTTTGGGCTTGAGGGACACAAATTTATGAAAAAGGACCCCCTGGAGTTTTCTTTTCTATGTCTTTTTCAAACTCTCTAAGCATGGAAAAGACTCCAAATTTTACCTATGTCAGACTCGTTAAACTCTGACGACATTGGACTCGTCACAATGATGAGACTCGAGCTTCTCTTCCTTAGGGATCGTTAAACTATCACTAGGTTTGATTCATCCAAAGGTCAAACTTATATCACAAGCATATGTTATCCCCTTGAAGTTTCTTTTTCAAAAATAATTGGGGTACTTTCCAGCAACAGTGGGGGGAAATTTGGAAATCATCGTTGGTTACCTACGACAGTTAGTCACTCTTGAACATCGACACTTTTTCTTCTCATCGGGTTGGGATATCCTTACATCGTCATTGGCCTTTCGGGGTTTTGGGTTGCCATTTTGCCTCATTCCATCTGATCCATGTTGCCTCCATCAAACTTTAGATCCCTTGGTACCAAAATGCTGTTGCATTCGAGAGTCATGTCACCAATATGTTCAAGAGTATAATCCTTCTGTATTTCATACCCTTACCTCCTCCTCTAATGTTCTATTTCACCATCTACTACTTGTTCCTTGTCTCGTGTCATTGATGGGGGAAACGTTATGGCCCTCCTGTGACGGGTCGCCTCCTATCGACCTCAGCCCATTATATAGGAAGTCAATCTAGATATTCCTTTCGGTACCTTGGAAATTGCATGCCTTAATGGCAAGTTCTTCGCACCTGACGACGAACTTTCATCATTGGTATTCGATTGGGTGATTCCATGAGTGTTCAACTTCAAATCACTTTTCACACTTAGTGGATTGTACTGGCAGTACCTTGAGAACCATTGGCATTATTGGTTGTCTCTCTTGCGCTTGTTAATGGTTTCCATCATTGACCAGTAATCAAGTGATTTTCTATCATGCTCGAATTTAGCACATATGTTCACGTTCTAGAACTTGTACTCTGATCGGTTAGGGTTTGAAGACCCTAAACAAAGATTACATATGTTCGGGGTGCATGGACTGGTTCATGATTATATGCATGACTCTTTGAATGGATGGTTGTGACCATACCTGAGTCCTTATGGATGGCGGCAACCATTCCTTTATCATTCTATATGGTCTTATCGACTAGGTGGCTATGTCCATACCACATACCAGGTTTCATATGTCTTTTGGATGGTTGCGCCCATCCCTAGACTGCATGTATTTCACTATTAGAGATATCAGTTGTACTTGCACCTGTAGGCTCTTCGTGGTGGTGTTCCAATTCGGTTATGATTTCGTAAAGCATTTCACCCCTCTGGCTCTCTCGGACTTCATTCTTTAGGGGGCATTTCTTACATAGTAATTTGTCACTGACCTCATCCTAATCCCTCCTCTATGTCATACATCAGATAAACATGTCCATATATTCCCACTCATGAAAGAAGATTAAGCAAGTGCTCTCTAATGTTGAAGATTGACCCTCTTTGCCTAAGTTTATACATTGTCGCAAGTAAATCCTTAAAAATTGTGATGGTTCCCTATCATGAACTATATCGTTGCGACGCCATCGTAGGTGTACATGCATTTCCTGTGATGGTCAAATTTTAGGGCTCGGCATAAGTCTTCCAGATGTTTATTGCGACGATTGGTCCGAACGCATTGATCACTTGCGATGTCGTCTCTAAGCCCTAGTTCATGACTTGTGACTATCCAAATTTGGCGAATTAGTTCAAACAATCGACCTTCTGGGTGATTCTAGAGCTAGTTGTTGGGTCAGATTGGTTCACCTTTCCTCCTCTAGGATGGTAGTTCCACCTCTTATGAAACCTCCCTTGAGGATAAGCTCCCTCTCCCTCATATTATGGAGGTTCCTCCTATAAAAGCACTTACCTTTTCTATGATAAGCTAGTTCCTAGTTATCTGTTGCTAGCTGGATTGAAGCAGATTAGATAGCTTTCGTGTGAGTTTGACAAGTGTGGAACTACTGATAGTTTGGTAAGAGGTTGTGGAGTGCCTTAGCCTTGCATTAGAGTTTATGAGTGAGAGAGAGACATTATTCATTTGGGAGACCCATTCTTGAGAGTGAATGTTTGAAGGAATATACCGGTTGGACCCTCCAAGAAGGCTTGCAATGTCAAGGCTTGGTTGTAAGCTTTACTGTTGATTTGTTTTAATACAATGAATAATGATTTCCTATATCTTGTGTACAATTTAGGTGATAGCTTATGATTCCTTGACTTTATAAGTAAATAGATCATTGTTGTTCCGGTTATGTGCTCTGTTGTTTTCTTGTGGTGTTTCAGGTCGATTGCTGATGAAGGAGAAGGAAACGAAAGTTGGAGGAGTGAAACAAAAGCTTCATCGAACATCGATTTTGAGGTGGGCCTCTAATGATGACTATTTAAGGAAATCTATTGTTGTTTTGTTTTTGCTGTGACTAGACCCAGTCTAGGGCTAGAGGGGTTGCCTCTGTCTGTAGAGGGAACACTTTCCTACTTAACAGGAGCAACTAGACAAAATTGTTGAGGAGAATTAGGTTTCCAAAGAGTGTTCATCCCAAGGTAAGGAGTACCAAGAAAAGATTGACTTACAAGAGGTTGACTTGGACCGAGCTTAGGTATCTGACCATAAGTTCTGGTAAAAGGTTGACCCCAACTGTACGATAAGGTCCCACAACAAGTTGTCCTCCAAGTGGAGGATAAGGCAATTTCCTCTGAGGTGGATAATAAACAATAGTTGGGGTTACTTCGAGGTGAAGGTAGCTCAGGAGTAGAAGTTATAGCAACCGAAGGTGATTTAGTTTTGAGAAACTTCAGACTCGGGTCGTTCTATTTCTAGTTCAATTAGTACAATGTATGAAACCTCATGAGTATCATATTCAATTTGAACTACTTTGGTAATATCTAGGCTTGAATGAAATAAGCCTGATTCTATTTCTTTTTTTGGATTCACTTCAGTTTCTACTATTTCAGATTGTAAAAATGTTGATGTTTCAGGTTCTTCCAAGGCTTTAGATCCTATTGACATTGACGTTTCAGTTGTGATCTTTTCCAATTGACTAAGTGCGTATTTAGGGGGTTTACACTGCATTCTACATGACTGCCCTCGTGCTTAACCCAGGATGAAATTTTATCACAAAATCAAACAATATTCACAATCCAATCATAAGGTATCTAAAAAGTAAAAAAACAATTAACACAAGCTAAAAAAAAATAAGGATTGAAATCATGCAAACATGCCTTTCACAGCAAAAACACTAGTTGGTGATGAAAACCAATGTCGCCAAAATCAAAGTGAAAAGAGGCTATAAATTGAGAGGGTGGAACTAGTTACATTGACATCCTATTTAATGTAAACAATTTGGTCTAAGTAAACTTCATTTGTACCATCTCGAATGAAGAGTACCCTCCAGAAATTTCCAAGTTAGTATAATCAATGTATATTCTAGGTATAGTAGAGGCTTTCCCTCCACTGTCACCTCAAACAAAATCCCTAAGAATATGGTAACTGAGGTTTCCACATAAAATAATTTAACCTAGGGGGTTAGTCATAGATTGGACATACATGCAAGGGAATAGTAACAAAGCTCAATCCCCTTGAAAGTTCCTCAACATGGTTAATTTGAGGTTTGCTTGCAAGTGACTCCCAAGTACCTTTCGACACCATTTTTAGTACGTGTAAATCACTCTACCATAGCCAATTAAATGGGGTCAATCACTTCACTGCGTCCGATAATATCACGTACTTGACTCCTTTGTAAGTGGGACTTGCTAGAGAAAAATTGCAGTAAATGTATTTTTCTTTCTATCACAAGATGCTAATGTTTGTTTGTAGTTTTGGAAAGTTAACTCACTTCCCTATGCCAAAGCCCTAGAATTTGATCTACTGTAGCTAGAAAAGATCCCTAAAAAAATAAAAAAATTCAAGATTGATTTTATTATCATTGATTTTAAGAGTTGTTATTTAGTCAAAGGTAATGGATGTGAAACTGATCAAATTATGACTTGATGCAAATCCTGATGCAGTGGAAAATCAAAATGTAATCTTTTCATTACACTAAAAATATATCTAAAGTAAGGAAATAGTATTTCACCTTTTCAGCACAAATGTAAATAAAAACTTTGAATCCTAATATGTCCCTTTTCCTAAAATGTAGAGATCCAATTTTTAATCACCCAAACATTGAAAATAAATTCTAACTTTCACTTTGCCCAATAACACAAGAAAAAAATATCTCTTTATACAATCACTTAGAAATTCACAAAATGAAAGAAGAAACCAATAATCACTTGAATGTTATGAATTTGCTTGTGGTAAAAAGGACAGATCATTAACACTGCAACAAGACAAAGAATCTAACTTTCCATTTCGCAGCTAGTATAAGAATTATTTTTGACAAACAATACCCAATCTTCTAAACTATTGATTTTGACATAGAAAATAATCTTTCACAAAAGAGAAAACATGACTCAAAACCAAATCTAATCAAAAGAAGAAAGATAGGCAGTCAACAAGGCAAGACCAATAGATCTCCCTTTTGATAGATTAACTATTCATGAAATGAGACTTTACCCTAGTTTACAAAAACAAGATAATTAAAAGAAAATCTTTTCATAACACTCAGCAAGACTGACAAACACTTAAAGAAGGTATAAACAAGTTTAACTTAATAGGAAACAGAAAAAACTTTGCACTTGATGAGGATAAAACTATTTTATTTTTTTAATTTCAAGTATGTGCATAGGTCGTAGAGGAAACCAATGTGCATACGCTCTATTGTAGAAAGATAAGTGCACAGAAACGTGCATTGTTCCTGAAGCATAATTGCACAGAACATGGAATTTTGGAAAAAAATAAAAAACAAGTCAAATTAAACACAAAATCCAAATTTTTAAGATTTCGAGACACTCAAGGAAGGGTTGTATAGAAGGTTTGAAAGGTAAAACATGAAAAATAATGGACAGTAAGAAGATCCCCAGTGGAGTCACCAATTCATTATGTTGACTTATCCCTCTTATAGACAAGAGTAATCTCCCTAGACTCCAGATAAATCTAGTAACAAACAACCAAGAATTTCTACCTTTTTCTATACTATAATTGACTGAAAAAAATATATGATAGCGGCCACTTACAATTTAAATGAACTAACTGATTAAGTCCTCTTCAAAATTTTCGACCATATTCTCTTCCTCGATGATCTAGATATCCTCCTGTCACTTCCAACAACTTCTCCATGTTTTCTTGAAGGATATCTACATATGTAGAAACAAACTTGATATCAAAGCATCCAATATATAACATAACAGATAAATGGACTATTTAACTCAACCATTTATCATAAATTAATAAATATCCAATCACAATATATGTAGGTGATCAAGTAATCCTCCAAATTGTATAAACAAATATATAATTGAGAAAGAACAATTCTCTTTATATTAATAAAATGGAGAATAACCTTACAACCAGGAAGCCTTGATGCTTAAAGTCCCTTCCCACAATATCCAACCCTCTCTTTGAATTAATTTCATCCCAACCTTATTCCTACAGCATAACCCTACTTCCAACAATCATCCTCAATGCGCAAGCCTCAGTTAGATTTCTAGACAAAGAGTGGGAAGTTCAGGATCCATTTTCTCAGTATGAGATCAACTAATGGTTGGATACATATTTCACAAAGAGAGAGAGTTGTTCCATAATGGGAGGGATCAAGACTGAATAAGAAACCATTTGAAGCTTTTTGGCTTGTGATATATGCAACCAAAAATGATTGTATACTTTACTTTTTTATTTTTACATGTGTGAAGCCATGTTCGTAGGTCATAGTGTAAGATAATGCATACTTATGCACAATTCCTAATGGACTCTTATATGTATGTACATAAATTGACTCAAGAACTTTGCAGGAAAACAAAAACAGGGTTTTAAACCATGGGATCCAAGAATTCCAATTTCTTGGGATAATTTAGATTCTAACTTTGAAGGGCAATGATTTTGGGAGACATTTATGGATAGAGAAATATCCAAATTGATGGTCAATTTCTTGATGCGACAAAATGACATGTAACAACATGTTCATCCTTATATCCAATTCTTCTCCATTCTAATTCACAAAGTTTGATGTGTTCAACAGGATCCTCACCGGCACTAAATGTTGGTATATTTTCTTTTGCAAATAAGTTTCTCCCTCCAAATCACTCAATAAAATAAGAGGTTGCAATCGTCTAGTTATTAAGTTGGGATGAGTGTGTATCCCATGATCTTTCTATCTGACTAGTAAAAGTTTGTACTAGACTCTACATTCATCCTTGTTCACCAATATCTCTCATTTCCTATTCTACATGGCTAACAGGGGATGCCCTTTATTTAAGGAAGATGTGAGAATTATAGTTGGTTGTTAAGTCATTCGGGAGTAAGTATGGTCTTTCTAGGCAATTTTTTCTTGTATGATTTCTACAACTTTGATAGAATAACAAGGTCAATTTTTTTATGTTGGGATAACTTGTATAGTCCATCACTTCTTTTCCTTTGATTCATAGTTATTTCTTCCATTCGTATAGTTCAATATCTGAATTTTGTCCAATGGAAAGAGGAGATTGAGTTAAGATCATGCCCAAAGCATTTGGCTCCACATTTTCATGCTCATCATTTAGTACTTGATACAACTTTCTGGTTTCAACTTCTTCATCAGTAGATTGTACCCACAAGTTGCCTTTGCGATGGTATAAATGAATAATGATATTTTTGTTATTTCCTTTTAATTTAATTATCTCTTTTTCTCGAGATATGGTCTCATTCATTATTTTTCCCCATGGTCAGACAAATAATGTTGGATAGGTAGGTATTTCATCAACTAAGTCAATGACTTCCAAATTGATTCTCTTTGGGATCTCCATTATCGATGTTTGGACTTTCCATAATGTACTAATTGGTTCAATGAATATTTGGTCAACCAATTTATAATAGTTGGTTGTTCTGTGTAGACTTGGTTGTCCCATGTTGATCCATGTATCTCTTGGTAGAATACTTACTTGAGATCCAAAGTCAATAACAACTTGTTTAACCATGAACCCATTTATTTCTAGGTCAAATTTTGGGTCATGATTATCTACTTGGCTACCATGCGAAAGTTGTCTAACATTTTTCTCTCTTTCCCTAGTTTCTTTACAGTTTTTCATAATTCAAAGAGTCAGGAGACAGAGTGTTGTTCCTTTAGAAGCTCAAGAAATTCTTCTAAGGTTATGTCCTTAGATACCCTTTGGTCTTCACTTTATTTTGTAAAGAATTCAATTACTATGGACATTTGATTTTGTTGTTGTACATCTGGATACTTTGTTGAATTCTTTATGGGTCAGATCAATTGATTATTTTTATTGTTTTTTTCTCTTCCAACTCTTTATCTTCTAAATATGTATGATGATTTTTACAGTTCAAAATCTCCTGCTTTTTGTAGTGGATTAATGATTATTTTATTTAAAATTGTTTCTATGATATCACGAATGTCTTCTAGCGAGTGGTCTCTCAAACCATACATATTACAAAAATTCAAGTTGGTTTTATCCTTTAGGAGACAATCATTCATGCTATGTCCCTCTTTCCAGCAAGTATAATAATAAAATATCCCACAACCTCGACCACGACTACGACCTCTATTGTTGTAACTACCTCGTCGACCACCATTTCCTCCTCGAAATCATCCTCTTCCATCAAATGGAGGTGGTTCCTAGGTGGAATGTGCATTCTATTTTCCATTAAAAGGACATTCCTAGGTGGAATTTTCATTGTCTTCATAGACTGCACACCATTTTTGTTTAGCATTTTGTAGGTTATACTGGCAATGTTAAGTGGAGTGGTTAGTTATACTTTGACAGATGTCACAATACACATTGAGTTGTATCCCTCTAACGTTTTGGTAAACATTGTCTAATAATTAACATGTATCTTTGTTATTTCCTTCAATATGGAAATTAGTTCAGCATAGATGGTTCTTTCAAAGTGATAACTGCATAAAAGAGTTTTGTATTTTCTCTAATATATCTTAAATTTTGTTTGCAGTTGGTGTATTGATAGATTGATTATCATCATCTTGCTCAATTTTCTAGGCTAGTTTGAGAGCTTCTTCACATGTGTTGATTGCAAGCATTTGAAGTGGCCAGTGAATTTGCTGAAGTAATCGATTCAGATACCATTGTACTAGTAGGTTCTCATTGATTGTGTATGGAATATGGATTAATAAGTATTTGAATTGCTTATCGTATTCACAAATAGATTCATTCGATCTCTATTTTATTTCTTTTATCTTTTTTTCTACCAAATTCTTAACACCTTGTGCTTTAAAGAATGTGAGGAATGTTTTTTTATCTTATGCTTCATCTTATTTTTTTTTTTAATTTAGTGGATGAACCATGTTAGAGCTTGTTTCCTTAACAGTGCAATAAATAGTGTCATTTTCTTGTCTTCGTTTTTTATTTCGTTTGTGGTCAGGATTTTTTGAATACTAACGAGTGTGTCTTTGCATCTTCAATATATGATTTAGTCCCAACTTGGTCATCTGCTAAAAATTCAGGTGAAACTGATCATTTTCATTACTTTCGTCGTAGGAGAATAAGTCTTTTCTTTCTTCTCTTACATTTATGTCTTTATAAAACAACTCTTTGCTCTGACACCCATTATCTATATATTATGTAAATCAACTTGTTTATGGTTGCGAATCTTCATCGACTGATTTTGAACTTCAGATTTTTTCAAGGGATATGAGCAGGTGCAGTTCTGAGGGGGAATGCTACAATCATGAGGTTGGTCAGTTGGAAAAGTATGTTTTCTAATTCATTATTATTTCCTCATTGGTTTTTAATAGGATTTCATTCTCTTGAGGGTTTCTTTTTTATCTCGATATACGAGACTTCAGTTATTTTGAAGTAATTCCTTGACTGAAGAAATTCTCTTATGTTGGGACTCAATAGGGACCTCATCGAAGTATTTCTTATTGTCATACCAGAATCATCTACTTTCATAGTGTATAATTTATCACTTGGATTTATCAGTAGACCTTCATTCTCTATTGCATTGGGCGGTGATACGCCTCTAAACTCTTCTGAGGTGTCTCGTGCATCTTTGTTTTCACGCTCTTGGTATTGCATTCTTTTTTTATGGTATTCTTGTTCCCTAATTTGTTCTCATTGAAGTTATCTCGAGTCCTTGAATAGTGTTTCTATGTCAGTTGATTGTTGTTACTATCAGTCAAAATGTGGTTGGTTCTTTTCTTGTGTTGCTTCCTGATGGACAACTTATTCCCCTCCATTTTCATTGACTACCATACTTCTCCAAAATTTTCTTTTATTCTTTAATTTTCATTTTTATTCCCCATGATCCAATACTCCGCATGCCAAATTGACTAGTGTCAGTTCGATACAGAGTATTCTTTTTACCCTACTTATTTTCTTATAAAATAATCCCACGCTTATTTCGTGTGTTTAAACTGTGCATCTAGAAACTTGTGCCACTTCGCCCAGTCCTCTTCCTAGTTGGCACTTGCCAAGTTTTTTAGTGGTGGATGGTATCTGAAAATATGGCATGCACCTCTCTCTAAAAGGAATTTATATAATAGGGTTGTTATTGTGGAGAAGAACCCATCTTGTCGATCGTTGTAAAATCTAGTTTTTATACGTTCGATAGATGTTCGTTCTTCTACTGCTTACTCTTAGCAGTAGTCTTCCAAGATCAACTAAAGCCATTCATGTAGGTTCGTTCTAATGTCATTTTCTAATTTCAATAGGAACCAGGCATTAGCTTGACTCTAAGTTTTTTTCATTAGTAATGCTGTTAGGGAAATTTTTTATCTCTATTTGAGCTCCTTCGATAAAATGTTCATGTGCTTCTTTGAAGAAGTTGGCCCTCGCTTGAATGATCAGCAATTGATCCATTCTTGCATAATTTTTCACATATTTATTGATCTTTACTTCCCACCATAACTGTATTTCATCTAGGGTTAACAATTATACTATCATATTATAATGGGCTCAAGTTTTTTCTACCCATAATAGAACCAATGTTGTAATCTAGCCAAAAGTAAGCATTCTTACCAGTATATAGACATGACAGAACATATACACTGCATATAATAGAAACAAGATACAATGATAAGGATTATGTTACAATATTGTACTGACAGGTATATATAGACTTATAGATTCTAACTATTAAATTAACCACAATTATAATCGACCATTAGTTATCCCACTATGATATTACTATTAGTTACATTGACGATAGTCAGTAAGGCCACCTATCCTTTTTCTCATTCTTCTAGTCAGTCAACTTGACAAGCTCCTTCAATGGTATAGATTGGCCACAATTTTTTTTTATAACATTATTTAATAAGGTTAAAGACAAAGCTCTCATCTTTGACTTTAGCCCACATTGTTGGGGAAACACAACACTCTCTACAAAGCCCTAGTTTCCATCTTTCAATCCCCTCTTGACTTCAATATCAATGACTTCGGTTTGGGTAAGACTGCCCAACCTCACTTTGCATTTTTGAAACCTTGCTTGTTTAACTACAATTGGTAACACTTTAGGAAAAAAATATTGTCGAAGTAAAGAAACATAATTCTACTCAAATACCACATATGCTGATATATGTGTGGAAACAGATTTATGTAAAGGGTTTTTTTTAAAAATAAGGTTAGTAGGCCTTGGATATATTTGGATGCAAAAAATAGACTACAAAAAAATTTCTTTTTGTTGTAGAGCATGTTATGAGATTGTTCATACTTCAAATGTTATCCCAAAGCTAGGTAGAATAAAGTAAGGAAAACTAGAAAGCAAAATTGTTGGTGGGAAGGCACCAATGATGATCACTATACACTCTATAAATATGATTCCCCTCTAGCATCCTACAAAGAGGGAAGATCACTAAAATATGAATCTAGGGTGCAAACAAGTAACAAAATATTAGAGACTATAAGCGATTCATTTGAGAATTGAATTGTTCCAACTGTAAAATCACCATTTTTAATGAGTGAAATTTTCGCTCCCATCGTATCAAACTCTAAAAATTCTCACCCTATCTCTGTGAAGATTCCTCATGGGAAAAATCGAACAATGAATGAGGCCACAACTTTGGACAAAAAGAATCTTTAGTTTCATTCCGAGGAGATGCGAGATCAAAAGATAGTAATTGTAATTTCTCATTATGGGTGGATCGATTAGAAATGGATCTCCCTTATTTACATCAAAAGAAAGAAATGGATAGAAAAAATTATTCAAAAATGGGTGATCCTCTAGAAACAACTAGAAATTTGGGTTGGACCAAATTTATAATAAAGAAAGACAAAAAGGTACCCAAAGGAAAAAGGTAAGAAAGGAATGGATTGAAAATATATTTCGATTTTAGGGTTTTTTCAAGTTTCACCTTTAATGTGGAATAAAATCTCAGCAGAAAGGTGTCCTAGTGGCAGGTTTTGATATAAAATATTTATAAAACATTTTTGTAATTCATATTTTTAAAATGTAAATATTAATTCCATATTAAGAATGAAATAATTATTCATCTTTCATTACCAATGAAAGTGAAAATATAAGATATATAATATATATTTTTTTTTAAATTTTTTTCTCGATATTCAACTTTTTTCAAATAATATAATTTTAGATTTGTTATTCAACATAATAAAATACAAATAATGAAATATTATAATTATTAGTTGTATTTAGTGAGGACTTACATATTTTATCAGTCAATTATTATATCTCTTTACATACAATCAATGTAAAATTAAGGTGAAATTTTAAATATTTATTTATAGTGGACTATTTTCAATTTGATAATCTAATTATTATTTTAAATTTGTAGATATAATGTTAAGTGACAACATCTTTTTATCTTAGGCACTTCTTGATGCAAAGATATCATATTCAAATAATTTTTTTTTTGTTCAAAGAAAAATTGTAATAATAAAATGGCGATTTTATGGTCGTTTTATTGATAATACAAATTTCATTTTAAAATAATATGAATTATATGCTTTTTATTTATTTAATAAAGAATTATTGTCTCAAGAGTGTGTGTTTAATAAAAATAAAATATTGTAGTGTTAAATAAAAAATTATTAAGAAAAAAATATATGTTGGTTTTTAAAAAAGTAATAAAGATAACAATAAAAATAATAAATTTTGATTCAATTCAATTTGTTGTATTGTAATTTTGTTTTTATTATGAATCATGAATTCATCTTAATTTTTCCATCAAGTATTGTTTCTTTAAAAGATGAAAATGTTGCTACTTATATTATATAAACAACGAGTACACAAGCATAAGACTAAAATATAAGTACATTTGTCTCCCTGAACATAATATCTGCATTTGAGCCAAAAAAACAAAAATAAACTAGGAAATACAATGTATCCCCAGTATACATCAAGATATGTTGAAGGAAGTAAATCCAGAAATAAACAAACAAAACTAACAGACGTTGAGCGAGTCTTTGTAGTAAAATGTAGAAGGAATAAAAAATTCTAAAAACATAACATTACTAGGTTAGTAGAAGTCTTCCCATCCTCCACTAGAAATCCATGAGTTACATATTTAAAATGTATACTCCCTAGAGCACCTAGGAAACCCTTCTTCGACATACCAATAGCAGCATAATTCAAATCTCTTGAAATAGTTTCGAATATGATATTCTCAAAAGATTGCTTAACGAACACGACACATGCAACCCAATTGTGAAGGTGGGGAGGAGAGAATAAGGTTCGTTCAAATATATTGTCAATAATAGATCGAGAGTCACCATGTATGGAAGTATTGAAAACCTGGTGTCTTTTAGAAAACCATAAGAGTTCCCAAAGAGCCATCAGTTCAAGTCTGGTATTTATGCGAGGGCCACCATTCTAGAAAAAAATGAAATGGAAATTAGGATTAAGTCTCAGCCAAGAACCACATCCACAATGTCCAACTTGTGTGTCATCATCTAAGAAACCAACGAAAAAATGTATCTGCAAAAAATTTGATCTATTTCTCAGCTCGTTATCAACTAATTTGAACGCCATCCTAGCCTCTAGCCATGTTAGAATGTTGGAGAATTTTTTGAATATATTTTCCAGTATACGATCAGAAATTAGAGTTTTCAACACCCTCTAGATTTCCCATAAGATGAATAGTGGAACTAACCTATGAAAACGCACTCAATAATTCCACCATCTCACGAAGGTTTCCATTGTGAGAAAAAGGTGCATAGGATGGAGCTATAGAGCATGTAACGTCTCAGCCCATACTTGGAAAGATAAAGGATATTATAAAAAAAAATGAACAAATTCATCAAATCCCTGTAGAAAAGGGAGAAACCAAGACCCTCAAATAATCTTTTACAAATATTATTCCAAGTAAGTATTCTCCTACACGACACTGACCAACACAAAGTAGACATATGATAAATATTGGAGAGAATCAATTTCTATATTTCTAAAACTATCATTGAACCCTTACGAATGGAGACAAACAATTGTAATGTATCACCTTATGCCTTCAGAATAAAACCTACCAACCTAATATCCTACGAGTATTTCTACCAAACTAATGCATTTGTACCTATCAAGCCAAGTCCCTATACATTCTTCCAAATGGGGCATGTATCACACTAGTGATTGATGTCCTATAATAGAAACAATATGCCTATGGAATGGAGGTCTTCAAGTAATAAAACAAGAAAACTGAGAAGAGAATTGACTCCTATAATAGAATCACCTCCAATCAATATTTTATCCCTGTACCCAAAGTACCATTGTAACATAAACAAAAATGAATTTTTAGCTTTTTGGAAACTTACCTAGATATATGATTCATCATGTATCCCAATCTATCTGCTTCTATATCCATCATCAACCTTCATTTCATATATTTTTCAAAAATAATGTGTTTGAAAACTTTCCCACAGAGATATTTCCGCAATGGTTTAATTATTAATTCTCATTCAAAAACACGAACATCTAGTATACAGTAGCCATCAAACTCCTCACTAGTAATGTAGTGGAAACGAACCAATTGAAATTTGTGCTCGCCTTTAGACCCCATACATAAGCGATGTGCCACAATAGAGTTGGTTCTTTTGGAAACATGGACAAGTAGAGAGAATGAATGCATCCAATAGATCAATAAATTTTTTAACATAGATTTCATCAAAATATATCTAGCACCTATAGAGAGCCGCAGGTATGACCATAAAGAGCATTTGTTTTTAAATTTCTCCAAAAGCCAATTCCAATCGATCAATTTGTATTTTTCCAATTTCATCCAGACACCCAAATAAGTGAAATCATCTTTCACGCTGTATATTTTAACCCCAACAAACCCAAAAATGTACTCGATGTCTACCATTGTTCCCAAAAAAAAAATGTATTGGAATATATGCCATTGTTCCCAATATGTGTAAAGAAAACCTGTCAAGTAATTTGAAATCGTCCAAACAAACATTTTTTTTAAGAAAAATAAACATTTTTTGAAATTTTACACTAAAAATATTACATCTTAATAATATATATATAAAATAAATTTATAAAACTTTTATTCCTAACAAAATCACTCTACACCATTTCATTTCTCATTTCCCCTGCACTATATGAAGACGTTGGCCAACCGTCCTCATTTGTCATCAGTGCATATTCTACATGAGAAAGAAATATGCAGAGTATCGAGACTCTTTTACCGGGAGGAATTAAGATTGTTTCACGGAAAGGCAGAAATATCTAGATTTTTTTTTACCAAGAGAACCTATATTTCTTTTTAGAAAAGACCATGCTTTTGTTTTTCTTTTATGGTGGTGCACTAGGAGACAACCAAATTTAAGTTACTTCATAAACTTTTTAGCATTAATATACCAATTTCCAGTTGTTTATCATGTTCTTAGTAAACTTTTTCACATGATATTCCAATAAAATGAAACATGCTTGTCATGATCCTTACCATCTACCGGAAAAACCACTAATGATATTTGTTTTTCTCTATTAAAGGGTTAGCCTTGAGCCTTGTCCAGTGGTTCATTCAATCTAGCGAATGATATTGGTGACACGTCATGCAAACAAATACATTCTTGGTATACATAAAGCCCAACTTCCATGCAACACTCCGAAAGACCAAATAAAAACTACTTCCATTTTCCAAGCCAAGTCTAGTTCCCATTTCAAACTTTACTTTTATAAAAATACTCTACAAATTCAAATTTCCAGTTGTTCCGTGTTCATGTATTCAACTCGAACACACATGATTATGCTAAAAAATTATATAGATTTATTCTAATTATGGATTTACCCAGAGGATCGAATTTCATTGCATGCAAAGTCATTTTAGAATTGAAAAATGTACATCAAAATTTTTATTTTTTTATTTTTTGATTAGTTGATAAATATATGATTAGATTAACCTATAATGTCTTTTTGTTGTCCTTCCCTTTTTAATGCCTATGTGTAATTTTTCATTTTTTATTTATAATTTTAATAATTTATTTTATTAATATTTTATATTAAAAATTAATTGAATTACACATTTAATTTATAATAAGTAACTAAATTATTTCAGCTTTAAATTGAGTACTGAATATTTACTAAAGAAACACACTTTTGATGTATATTTATTTAAAGGTTTTATAATGAAATATTTTATAACAAAAATAGAAATTTTTTTTAAAAATTTGGTTAGTGTATCCTTTACTTTAATCATTTTATACATTGTAAATATTAACAACAAATTAAGTGAGTATTAATGAAATAAGAATTATTAATGTTTACAATACTTTTAATTAAACTAATTCCAATACATTACATTTGTTTTTATTAATATCCAAAATTTTTTTTTCAAATAACTTTTAAATTAACAAATACTTTTATATTAAAATATCAAGAATATCTAGTTTCCAAATTCTTTTACTTGGAGAAGATAAAATTGTTTCAAAGAAAAATTCAAATATTTTTTTTAATCAGCAAATACTTTTATATTAAAATATCCAGAGTATCGAGTATCTCGTTTCTTTGGGAGAAAATAAATTGTTTCAAAGAAATGTAAAATTATCTAAATTTCTTTGACCAAGTAAAACTTGACTTTTTTAAGAGGAAAGAAAGATGATTTTATTTTTCTTTTATGGTGTTTCACTATGAAACCACCAAATTTTAGTTACTTAATATACCACTTACAAGTTGCTTATCATGTTCTTAGTACACTTTTTCACATGATAATTCCAATAAAATAAAACTTGCTTGTCACGACCCTTAGCATCTCCCACAAAAGCAATTAATGACATTTTTTTTTGGTCATTCTTAAACGGTTAGCCTTGAGCATTTTCGACTGGTTCATTCAATCCAGGTAATGATATGGGTTAACTGTCATGCAAACTCACACGTAGTTTGTATATACAAAGCCTAAGTTCCATGCAACACGCCTAAAAATTAACAAATAGTTTTTGCATCTATTTTTGAATACAAACCTAGTTCCAATTTCCAGCTTCGTTCCTAATGAAGAAATTTTTACAAATTCCAATTTTCAGTTGTATTTTGTCCATATACACTATTTTATTCACATTAAATGTTATGAATCAGTATAGATTCAACTTAATCATAGATTTACTTAGAGTCTAGAGATAAAATATCATTATATATAAAATCTCGTTTTAGAATGTAAAATTTGAAAAATGATTTGTAAATCAAGAGATATAATCTCTTTTAGTGCTTGATAAATCAATGATTAAGATGTATTTATAGTGGTTTACTATCTTGTTGAGCCAAGAGGATCATTCTACAGCTCACTATGATGTGCAACACTATCCGTCATCAAAGTTGAAATTTTGCTCTGTTTCCCAAAATAAAATAAAAAAAAAAATCTAAAAATAGAAAAAGATAAATAACTATAGAAAAACATTTAAATAATGTTCCTCATTAAAAAAAACTTGCAAAAGTGAATAATTGGATCCCTATGGGCTCATGTTAGATCTGTATTTAAAATGGATCTATGCTGGTTTTATAATATTGACCAATGTAATTTTTCATTATTTAAATTATATTTTTGGGAATACATTATTATTATTATTATAAATTGAAAAAATCGAGATTAGTTACCAATTCTTTGTTAATAAGTATCTAAAGTTTTTTATCTTTTTAATTACTTTCCTTTTGACTATTGAAATATTTTATAAAGGTAACATTAAACACACCTATACACTTTTTAAAAATATATATATGTTTATATAGATATTGAAACAATTTATTTTAGTTAGATAATAACATATTTATAAAAATAAATAGAAATTTTTTTAAATTTAATTATTGTACTATTATCAATAGTTTTAAGGTTCAAGATTAAAACTTCATGAAACTTGAAATAGATTTTTAAAGATTCTCTTTAAAAGTTTTGGAAATGCTAACAATTATTTTGTGATCGCTATTCAAAAACAAAATAAAGGGAATCACTAAGAAATCAAATGACAACGATATGCTTCATAAACTAAAATGAAGGCACTGCCAAGTTAATGATTATTGTAGCCTATTATCCAACAATAGTTAACATTGAAAAATCAAACATCAGTGACATGATTTAGCGACTGGTGTGGGGTAATAGGTTTACAGTTTATATGATTCTCTCCTAAGTCACAACATATAGTCATCATGATTTCATTACAAGTGAACGATGGATGTGATGATTAACGCATAAGGTGAATAGTTCGTTATCATTCCGACCGAACAACTAGCAAATCAGGTTCTTCGCAACACAAGATAAGGTTCATGCACTTCATTTTTTGTTACAAAGATGAGCACCACCATTTTAGCATTATTCGCAGATTTTGTGGCCTAATTTTAAATATCATGGGGAAAGGCGGTCATTTGAACATAGGAGAGCTAGAAGGCCCTGAAATCCTTGAAGCCATGCCTAAGCTTGGGGAACAATTTTGATTAGCAGGTTGGCCAGAGTGTTATTTCAAATGTGATTGTTATCATAATGGAGTGGCTCATGTAGTTCGAATAGGGGAAATGAGGAAAGAAACTAAACATGCAGTTATACATTGACCAAGAAAATCTCATAACTAACTGGAAAACTGAATTCAAACGCACAAATAACATTACAGGATTTACGTGGTAAAACCTTGACAGGGTGTCAAGGAAACATCCACGGGGCAAGGGATTAGAATCTCTATTAATTCAACAATTATTCTCCACGCAACAGTTCGGGCATTCATTTTGTTTTATATGTGCCTCCTCAGTTACATAATTGATGACTCAGTATAAACCTAACTTGTTACATTTTACCCAAATTTACTTAATTAGTTGTCAAACTTCCAACAAACTCCACCTTGACAACAATTTTCCTAATCCCTTGCCCATGCCCATTCATCATCTTTTCTGCAAGCCAAGAGAAGCTAAACACCATAATAGCTTCTCTACTGTAAATGGATTTATGAATCTGTCTGCACAATTCTCCTGTGTATGGACCTTTTGAAGAGATACTTTTCCGCCATCGATCACATGTCTCAGAAAATGACACCTTACATCAATGTGCTTGGTTTTCTTGCGATATGCAGGATTTGTAGCCAAGTGAATAGCACTTTGACTATCACAAAGTACATTCATTTTGTCCTGCATCCTTCCAATCTCATCAAGTGAACCCTTTAACTAGATTGCTTCTTTACTGGCATCTGAAGCAGCTATATATTCTGCTTCGGTAGTGGACAATACAAGTATTTCTTGAAGCTTTGACATCCAACTAATTGCTCCACTTGCAAGAGTAGAGACATAACCTGTAGTAGATCTTCTTTTGTCCAAATAAACTGCATAATTGCAATCTACATATCTGCAGACTGATCCTTCACTACCACTAAAGATGATGCAATGGGTACTAGTGCCTCTTAGATATCGAAGCACCCATTTCACCGCTCGCCAATGTTTTTCACTTGGATTTTCCATGAACCTGCTGACAACTCCAATTGCATGTGAAATGTTAGGTCTTGTAGATACCATCGCATATATTAAGTTGCCTACAACATTTGCATATGGTACATGAGACATATACTGCTTTTCTTCATCAATTCTAGGAATCAAAACCAAAGAAAGCTTAAAATGGGAAGCCAGTGGAACATTAAAAAGTTTCACATTGTTCATAAAGAACTTTTCAAGTACTTTCTCCACAGACTTTTGTTGTGATAACCAAAGCTTACCATTTTTCCTCTCTCTATGTATATTCATGCCCAAGACATGTTTTGTTGCTCCAAGATCCTTCATATCAATTGTCCTAGAGAGCTGAGCCTTTAACATGTTGATTTGTTCCATGCTTTTGCTTGCAATAAGCATATCGTCAACATACAAAGATAAGATAATGAATATTTCATTGAAACTTTTGAAGTATACACAATGATCATACTCACTTCTTATAATGTTCTGGCTCACCATGAAGGAATCAAACTTCTTGTACCATTTTCTGGGAGACTGCTTCAAACAATACAATGATTTCCTTAGATTGCAAACTAATCTTTTGCTGCAATCTTCTACAAAAACTTTTGGCTATTCCATATACATCTTTTCATTCAAATCACCATGTAGAAAAGCTTTTTTAACATCTAACTGTTATAACTCAAGATTAAGTAATGTAGTTAGTGCCAACACAGTACAAATAGAAACAAGTTTTATAACTGGAGAAAAAATCTCATGAAAGTCTATACCTTCAACCTAAGAATACCCTTTTGCTACCAGCCTCGCCTTATACCTTTTGATACATACATCAACTTTTCATTTCAGTTTGAAAAGCCACTTGCATCCAACAACACTTCTCCCTTCAGGAAGCTCTACAAGATCCCAGGTATTGTTCTGGCTAAGGAATCCATTTCTTCTTGCATGGTTGTTTTCCATTTTTCGCTATTTGTATCATCTACTGCTTCCTGATAACAAGAAGGTTCCCCATATTCAGTAATCAAAGCAAAAGATGAAGCAAAATCTTCATACCTTTTGGGAATTTTTCATTCCCTTGTAGACCTTCTTAGAGTGACTGGTAATTGAACTGGTTCAGAAGCTTCAACGACTTCCTTTGTGTCTTCAACACCCTTTTCTCCAGAAGTCTCTCCTTCCTTTTGATTGTCACCTAAAGGTCTAGCCTCCAACTGAACTCGTTGATTTGACGATACCTGTTCTTGTTCAATTCTTTCAACATTTGATTTTAAAAGAGAAGACTAATCAAATGTTACATCTCTACTAATGACTATCCTCCACAATGTAGGATTCCACAACTTGTATCATTTCACTGCATAGTCATACCCAACAAAAACATAACATTTCGAATTTGGATCTAATTTTGAACGCTGATTTTTAGGAATAAGAGAATAGCCATCACAACGAAATATCCTCAAATGTGAATAATCACAAGATTGACCTGTCCAAACTTCTTCAGGAATTTTACAATTAATTGCTACTGAAGGTGATCTGTTAACTAAATAACAAACAGTAGATACTGCTTCTACCCACAACTCCTTTTGCAAGTTAGCATTGTTAATCATGCTTCTGGCTCTTTCCATAAGACTCTGATTCATATGCTCAACAACACCATTTTGCTGAGGAGTGTAAATAGTAGTTTCGTGTCTAATAATTCCCTCATCCTTACAGTGTTATTCGAATTCAATTGAAGTGAACTCACCACCATTGTGAGTTCTTAAACATTTAATCGATTTGCCTATTATTTTCTCTACCATTGCTTTAAATTGTTTAAAGACATTGAATACATTAGCTTTCTTCTTTAGCATAAAGACCCAAACTTT
Source organism: Pinus taeda (assembly GCA_000404065.3). Lineage (NCBI taxonomy): Eukaryota > Viridiplantae > Streptophyta > Pinopsida > Pinales > Pinaceae > Pinus > Pinus taeda. Next base: position 50,486 of record APFE030736160.1, on the reverse strand, counting down.
ACGGGAGAAATCATCAATAAACGTTAAAAAATATAGAGCACCTCCATATGATACAACACGGGATGGTCCCCACAGATCAAAATGAATATAGTCTAAAATATCATTACTGTTATGATATCCAACTTTAAATCTTTGTTTACACTATTTCCATACACACAATGTTTACAGAAATCTAACTTCAAGGATTTCAGATCGTGAAGAGATTTGTGTTTCATCAGCATCTCAAGACCTTTCTCGCTCATATGACCTAATCGCTGATGCCATAGACAAGTACCTACTTCTTTCTTTTCTGAAGCAACTACTGCTTCACTCACCTGAGTACTTCCTTTTAACTTGTAAACATTTCTGACCTTTTCTGCTTTCATAACCACTGGGAATCCTTTAAAGACTTTCAAGATGCTATCCTGACCTATAAACTTATAACCATGTGAATCCAACACTCCCAAAGAAATCAAATTTTTCTTCAAATTAGGTACATGTCTAACACTATTTAATGTTCTAATTGTGTTATCATACATCTTAGTCATGATATTCTCCATCCCAATAGTCTGACATGACACATTATTACTCTTAAACACAGAACTACCATTTACATTTTCATACGAAGTAAACCAATTTCTGTGTGGACACATGTGATGAGAAGCACCAGAGTCTAACAACTAGCTTTCTAAACCCTGAGAAACATTTCATTCAGGTGAAGTTTCATATATCATACATAATTCTTCAGCAGATAAAACTTCATCTATCATACCCGAATCAACTTGATTTGCTTCCTTCTTCGGGTTATTGGATTCTTTTCGTTTCCAACAGTGTTTCTTCAAGTGTCCAATTTTATTGCAGTGCCAACATTTTGTCTTACACTTCTTTCCCTTCGATTTAGATCTAGAAGACCCCCTTCGTTTTTCCCCTATTTCCTTTGAGCATCCTCTAGTTGCCATGGCTTCTAATGTAGCTATTTCAGTACTGGATTTCCTTCGTACTTCTTCAGACAAGAGAGCTCCCACGACTGATTCAAACTTCAAAGAATCAGCAGTGCTCAAGCTTATTGAAGTTACGAAGTGATCCCATGATTCAGGCAGAGAACACAACAAGGATATGGCTTTATCTTCTTCTTGAATTTTAACTTCCATATCTCTTAATTGGCATATGAGTGTATTAAAAATATTCAAATGTTTTGCAACTTTTGAACCTTCTTTCATTGGAAGACTGTACAACTGTATTTTCAGATAAATTCTATTGGTTAATGACTTTGCCATATAGAGTTTTTCCAGTTTTTTCCACAATCCTGATGTTGTACTTTCTTCAACAATGTTGAAGAGAACCTCATCCGCGAGGCATAACCTGATGGTACTGAGAACTCGGGCATCCAAGTCCTCCCAGTCTGAATTAGTCATGATTGCAGGTTTCTTAGTTACCCCATCCAATACCTTGTGCAACCCTTGTGGCACAAGCAAATCCCTAACCTTTAGTTTCCAAAGAGCAAAATTTCTCTTGTTGGTGAATTTCTCCACCTCGAATTTTGCATTCGACATCTTGGCCATTACTTTCCTCCGAGGGTTTTGCTCTTTCAAATAGGGTTTCTTTAAAAATATATAAATTTTAATTGTTTTCTTCCAGCAAAGGATTTTCCAAGTTTTTAATTCTTCAATTTTCTTGAAAATTTTTACAAATTCTTCAAAAAAAAATTCAGAATTTTGACTTAGAAAACATACAACATTTTTCTAAAAATCTATTTTCTTAACTTCAGTTTCTTGAAAGAAAAATCTTTGTTTTTCTTCGATTCAAAGAAAACCCCTTAACAAACCTTGAATTTATTCAACAATTTTCTGGAAAAAAATACCTAGCCTTCCAAGATGATCACTCTTCCAGGAGCAGTTTTCACACAGCTTTCATCAATGTCTTCTTTCTTGCAAACTGCTCTTTGAAATCTGGACAATGCACTACCGACAGCGGCTCTGGCTTCTTCAACTAGTATGTAGAGAATACAACCACTTCATAAGCAGCAAACTGGCCTCCTTGCTAGTCCACATATGAAAACAAATCAAATTACTGAGATAGACCTTTCACTAAGGGAAACAGAACAACTCAAGTGAGATTTTCTGAACCGTGCTGCTAATGAGTTTGTCAGCATTGATTTTGAGACTTTTACATTGAGCACCGATAATTATTTTGTCAGTGCTAGTTTGTTATGATTTTCATTGACTATTATTTTGTCAGCGCTAGTTTTGTTTTGATTTGGAAGCGGACTACGAGATTGCCTCCCAATATATATGTCTAGTGATTTTGTTAGTGACAAGAAAAGGGTATGCTGTGAGGAAATGGTAAAGAGTTTCAGAGCATATAAGATTTACGAAATATGGATTAACACTCTATGTGATAATTTGAAGTTCCAAGCAACAACATGAGGTGATTTTGTTGTTTTGACAAAAGTAGAGCAAACGTTTTGGGATAAAACAGAGGATCTCCAGATTTCACTATAAGATATCAGTGAGGGAATTTTGTCCTCAGTGTCAGGGAGATTTTTAACCATAGCTCAGCTTTAAGTATCAGTAACTTATATTTTTGTTTATGACTAAACAAAACAAGTACATTAAGTGAATTTGTATGCAATGTATTTGATTCGAGTTAAACGTTTATGTAGATATTTGAGACTTAGAAATTAAAATTTTATAAAAACACGGTCAAAGTTGTCAATGTTCTATAAAGTCAATTGTGAAGAACTACGGGTTCATAATATTAAAGAAAAAACACCTTGTGTATATTTTTTGGGATCAATATTTTTTATAAGCGCTGTCACATGTGTAGTTTTCAGATATTTATGTGTGAATGATTTCGTATCCGTTTTTCTACCGTGCCTATTTTCTCCATTGTCAAGACTTTGATCATAATATTCAGTATTTGAATTATTTTTATGAATTAGAACTTGTATTGAATGCTCAAGTTCATGTTACCCAAAATATTTATGTGATTTTCATCTTAGATATGATTTGCTAGAAATTAGATTGCTCTATCTTTTATGTTTATTTCTTATAGCCTTTCACCATAACTTCACAATGATTTGTTTAAGAAACCATACTCTATCTTGCCTTTATTAGAGTTGCTCATATAACGTGTAACTAGAAGGTATGCTTTTTCTATCAAGGACTCCATCCCCAATGGTCTCTTTTCTTTCCTTTCAAACGAATTTCATTTGTTAAGAAAAATCTAGCCAATAAGCATATTAGTGACCTACTACTACAATGACCTTGGGTAGTAAACTTAAGAAGAAATCGCTTTCCAGATTGAAGGGTCAACTTTGAATCCCAAAGCAGTTTGAAAGATTGTTTAATGAGTTTCCCTTCACAACCAAGGAAAACTTCTAAGCTATAACACTATCTTTACCACATCTTTTTCATACTACATTGTAATATTAATAAGAAATCAAGTGAATACAATGAGAATACAATAATTAATGTTTTATAATGCTTTTAAAACTAACCAAATATATATAATCATTTATAATTTTACTATAGTTGATTTTTTTTTTTCAATTCAAGTATTTTTACATATCAACTCCATGTTAAACACAAAAGAAAATCACAAATCACACTCATACTAGATTATAAAATTTAAAACACTATATTTAGAACTTGTAATTCAACTGGTGCAGGGATCTGTAATCTTAAGTTGAACCAGAGCTCGAGCTAAAATTGGCTCTGTAATTCCTAGTGTCTTTCAAATAGTAGAGGACGTTGATATTATCAGAACTCGAAGTTTTGGACTTGGCCACTTGAGAAATATTGAAGCCACATGAGGACCATAAGTGCGTAATATATGTGGCATGGTTGTCACAAGCCATGGAAACCCTCTCTACATTGGATGGGATGATGAACAGATGGGATGATGAACGGATGTTAATGAAATATAATTATTAAATAAAATATTAAAAAAATAGTTTTTTTATTTTACGATTATTTTATTTTTTAATTGTAACTTTTAAAATTTCTTTTTTTTTTTAAAAAAATTCCCCTATAATACTAAGCCTAGTCATTTTTCTATATTGAATTAATGACGCTATGTATGTTTATTTTTGAGCAGTAAATTTAAATTCTGTGGAAACTGTCCAACCAAAAAATTAAGTAGTCTAGATGATAGTTACTACATTTTTAATTAAAAATACAATTTTAATTTATTTTATTCAAAATTTGGTGTGGGCTAATAAATTATTTATATTAGGTGTATTTTTTAATTAAAAAAGAATATATTCTTTTCAGTACGCCTTTGATTCATTTTGAGCATGAATCTATCAACCGATCAAAACCAAAATGTAAAAAAAGGTAAGGATTTTATTTGTTTCCTTGTAAATCCGGGGAATAAATTTAAATGAAAGTTAATGCCAATGTTGTATTCGCCAACCCATAATATTTTAGTATATTTATTCTTAATAAAAAAGAAATCATAGAATTTTCTATAAACAAAGGATTAAGCTTTTTCATGTGCAAGTAGTAAGTAGTAAGTGATACACAGGAAATTTTAAGAATGTAAATTTATCTTAAAATTTTTAAATCTTTGTCAAACTTATTAGTTCTTAATATTGAAATTTGTAAAATGTTTGGCGATATTTTTTTTTTTTTATAAATATTCAGATTTATAATGATATTATATTATTCTATATAAAATATTTATGATTTTTTAAAATGAAACACATTATTAAAAATTTGGGGTACATACCTTTCAGAAAAAATGAAAATTGATGAATGTGCTCATCGAAAAAACCATGGAAAAATAAGCTACTTAGGGATATTATCTCCTTAAAGCTACCGTGGTGATAGAGGGAGCTGCAAAAAGTTCTTTGCATAAAAATTGTACAAAATAACATCTGAAAAGAGAGGAATATAATTGATTTAATAAATATTTAGACATAGAAATAGATTCAACGATGCGATTTTTTTTATTGCCATCATGATGTTTCCATTGGTATCAATAAGATGAGTCAATCAACTTGGCATTGACGTCAACCATCTGAAGAAGTGATTTCATGATGATTTAATGGTTGAGAGAAATGTTCAAGTGTTCTAAAAGTGTAACATGTTGCAAAGGTGTTTGAGGAAGTGGTGATGTAGGTGGAAGCAATTCTAGATGGAGGAGACTTTGTGTTTTTTTGAGTTTCTGCCTTAGGCTTCATTTGTCATTCATGCATACTGTCAGAAGCTTGCCAAAGTATCATTGTGGGACTAATACAGTCTTCCCACTATCTCCCAATGGCATTACCTATAGGTGGAGAAAGAAAAAAGCACGGGTTCAAAACCAACGAATTTCTCAAGGTTTTGGTTGTGATTCCGGGAGTTTATTGATTCAGAAACGTCTTTGTTGTATTGGGCATGATGAAAAGAGTGGAATGAGTTTACAATACAAGGAAAATATCTTCTACTAAAGATTGGAATAGAGAATTTTAGAGTTACAAAATTGGCTAAAATTGTGAAAGAAAATTCCGCTAAACATGTTCCTACGATAGCGGATGTTTCAGAGAAGATTTTAATGGGACTTCATCACAACTAAAAAAATATGGGCAACAGAAAGTTTTAGCAGATGTTTTTCTTTACTGAACTTCATATAGCAAGTAGCACTAGTGCACTACATATATAAACACACAGGGATGCATACGTAACTAAAATCTCAAAGGCATAGAAATTAAATAACATTTGTGTGTAATATGTACCGAACTAATGCTAATAAATAAAAAAAACACTGGGGTATTCATGTAAGGAATGACACAGTGGCAGACAAAAAAATAATTGTTGTGCCAGTTCTTTTGTTTAATCTTGTAGAGTCTATATGTATAGTTTGTATAAACTCCCTGGTGTGTTACATATATAAAAGGATCGATATTGTTTTGTTTCATAATGGACTGGTACTAATAGATGAAAAGATTCCTGGAGCATTCATGTAAGGAACTAAAATGGGGAAAGCAAAAAAAAATTGTAGATATGGTGCTTTTGTTTAAACTCGCAGTGTCAGTGCGTGTAATTTGCATAAACTCACCTATGTGTTTATGGTATAAAAAGATCGGTGTTGTTAATTTCAATAATGTAACAAGGCTGGAAATAATATATTGTAGGATTAGGTTGTTAGTTCTATGAAATGATTGGTGTGTTAATAATTACAATGTATCAGGGCATTAATTCCAAATAATATTGGTGCTTGAAGAAATAAGCACTCTAATGTTGTTATTTTCCGAAAAGGAACTGATATTTTGGTATGATATTTTCACTTTTTTTGGAAATATCCACTTGTGACACTACAATTATATCGAAAAATCAACATATGCCTTATAATAGTATTCATATAAATTAAAAGTTGATTAGTGTATTTGTATATTATGCTTGAATTAATTCTTTATACTATCATATTTCACATCTCTTCATTTTAAGATTTAATACTCCATATATTTAATTAATGGTGTAACATTTCACAATGACATTGGATAACACAATAGAATAAATTAAAATGTAATTTATTATATATCAATAAGAGGCTCTTTGACATACAAAATGGGATTGTTATTGGTAACCCTTTGTTTTTTAATTGGTCCACTATGTCCATTACATTAAACAAAATATCTAATTTTCATAGACAATTATTTTAAAAAATAAAATTGGTTGCATTGTTATCTAAATAGATCATCATTTTTCACTGGAATTGATGTTAGTGCTTGAGCTACTTCCATGGCTTGGGTTATTTGGAGAAATGATTTTTTGATTACATCGAATGTTTTCGTCTTCTTTGTCTTGTTCCATCTACAGAAATAAAGATGGTTCGTTGGGTTTCTTTGAGCCTAGAATGGTTCGTTGGGTTTCTTTGATGGCCCATCACATTGTGGGCATAGAGGTTGTTAAATTTCCGCCTGAATATTTTCATTGGTTGAACAACCAACTTTTTGTGATTCAAGACTTTCCATATGCCAGGATGAATTATCGTGGCAATCCAGACATGATTCTTCCACCATGAGAGCAATGGGATGATTAAGGTAAAAACCATTTTCAACACTTTCTAAGTTTTAGTTTTTTATTTCAAATTGTCCAAAACTGACAATTAAAAGTTTAAACGTAGATGTGGGTCCACGAAGACCAGTTTCTCTCCAGCCTTATGAGAGGAGACACCCAACTGTAGCAACACCAGCCCCACAAGGCTAACCAGCAGAGATTCTGGCCAACTTGGAGCATCTTCTAGAGCGCTTGACAGTAGATATTCTAGAGACTAATATAGATGATATTCCACTTAGGTTACAAAGATCTGTGATTGGTGTCCCAAGACCTTTTTGGAGGTTCCTATGTAGGGTGGCCTAAGTAGTAGTTTCTTATCGTGATCATCACCAGGGATAGGATGATCAATTTTTCGGACTCATGACATTTTTTTTATCTTTTTGTATTATCATTTTTCTGATCATAAGGTATTTTTCAACCTATGATCGAAGACAATGTATATTTTTGAAACACACTTCTATGCTATCATATATCACTATTACAGGTTATCTCATGTAACATGTTATCGAATGTTATTAAATTTATTGTTTTGATTATTTCAAATGTCTATTTATCGTACGAGAAGCAACTGCATCTGCTAATGTGTTTAAATGTCTTGGAATAATTTGATATTCAATGTAATCAAATTCACGTTCCAAGAGACGAACTCTCGAAAATAACGTTAATAACACTAGATTTCTAATGGCATAAACCCTGTTAAGCTGTAATACAATGAGTTCAGAATCCAACCTAACAATCAAACTCTGAATCCCAAATCAGATGGATTCAGATAATAACTCAATCACTGCACTATACTCTACAACGTTATTTGTTGTTTTCCCGAAGCTTACCCCATGCATAGACACTAACTCATAAGAGGGTGAATAGATGAAGAAATGTTCCGTGTACTACGACAAATACCATCAACAAAACCAATGTATGTTTGAAGAGAGGTCGACATCTGCAATATCAAGAGTAAAATCAAGATAAGCAAGAATAGTGATAAGAGCACTCTTTAAACTAGGCACACTTTTCTAATCTAAAACACACCAGCTGTAAAGAAAGTAATCTAACAAAAGTTCTCCACATAGAATTTAAGCATAATATCTCTTCAGATAAAGTCCATTTCTGGATTTACCCAAAGAGACACTGTCAAAGTCTATCAATTCATAGGTCCCTTTTGTCATCTTTCGCTTAACAATGTAAGGACCATGCCACATAGGTACAAATTTTCCAGTCCCTAGCTTATCGTTTGCTTGATCATATAGTAAAACTAGGTCTCCTTCTGAAAAATTACAAGGTGTAACACTTCTGTCGTACTGAGCTTTCATTCGTTTCACATGAGTCTCGTTTGCTATTGTAGCAGTGCTTCGATTCTCATCTCACTGAGCTAAGTACAAAAGACATTTCTCTTCTATAGAAGTAGCTGTGAGTAATTCTATGGCTAATTGTAATGAAGAAATTTTGCATTCAATAGGTAACATTACTTCCAAACCATAGGCCAGTTGAAAAGGATTGAAACCAATCGATGTTTTCACTGAGGTCTGATATGACCAAAGTGTTGAAAATAACATGGTATGCCAATTTGACTTATGAATACCATTGATTCATTTAATCATAGTGACTAAAACTTTATTGATAGCTTCAACCAGGCCATTAGCCTGTGGGTAATACGGAGTAGAAATATCGTGGTGTAGGCCAAATTGATCTATGAGTTCAGTCATCATGATATTTTGAAAGTGACTTCCACGATCAGTAATAATAGCTTGAGGAACACCGAATCTAGCAATTATATGATTGAATACGAAAGTTGTAGCAGTCTTGTAGTTTGTTGAAAATGTAGGCATCGCCTCGGCCCACTTAGTAATATAATCTACCACTTGTATAATATATGCATGCCCAATGGCCAAGTGAGGGTTACATGAAATAAAGTCAATACCCCACTTTCGAAAGGACCAATAATAATTATAGGGTGAAGAGGAGCAGGGGGAGCAAACACGTCATGAAATTCTTGAAATAGGGCTTTATAAGTTTGGATTTCATTGTCCGTATAGGAAGCACCTATATGAATGTTTTCAATAATTATGGGCTTAACTAAAATGTAAATATGAATCGTTCGAGAGATATTTCCTAAATTTAATGCAGAATCAGAATGTTGCAATGGATTTCGTGGTTCTTTGACATAGTCAATAGTAAAAATAGAAGAAAAATCATTTTCAAAATGATCAAGCTCGAGTAAAAACAAGAATCGGTGATGAAGATCTTCCCATGGTAAATCATCAACAGACAAAAGTTCACGAATCTTCTCATTAGTATGAACAGGATCAGAAAGTGTTGTTGTAGCTGAGGTCGATATCAAAAGTGATTCCCCATGGAACACATTCATTGGATCAGTTTTGGTTGGAAAAGAATTAGAAAACAACTGTACAACCTGATATGAAATTTCAAAGAGACTCAAAGGCATCATGCCATCAAATAAATCCACCTCAGAATTGGAACGTACAATCGAAGGATCATCAAAAGTAACAATATTCAATGAAATCATATGAATATTTGCAATAGAAGGCGATACGTTAGGTGGAGGGAAGGAAAAAGTTCCGAGTAAACTAGAATCTTTAATCAAACCTATGCCAACATCCTTGTAAGGGATAGTTATTTTACCGATGTGCTGAATATTGTCTGTAGAGGATGGGTTGGATGAGAAATAAGTCAGCTGGTCTATCGTGACGATCTTTCATTTAGGAGGAAACTTGATAAGCCGAAAGATCGATGAAACAATAATAGTCATAGCATAAGACCAACTGCAACCCACGAGAAGGTTGTAATCTAGAGGGGCATCAACTACTTCCAGATCTAGATTTATGGTTTTGCCTTCAACGCCTATAGGTAAACCCTACAAAATACCAAAAGGATGGAACCCTCAACCATCAAAAGCTTTAAGAATTGCCGGAGACTGATTGAGTGTGGAAGAACCAAGCGATCTCCAACAATGAATCGACATAATACACGTAGAATCCCCTTCATCAATCACATTCCGAAAACATGGTCTGTTTTTCACTAAAACTGGAATCTGGAAAGATATTTGATGAGGCAGGCAGGGTGTACTATTCTCTAAATGAAAGATTATTAGGTTCAAATCCTGAATATCGACAACTTCTATAGTAGACAATAGTAATTTACACTGTGCTGGGCATGATTGTAGCACTTCCAAAGCTGACACTTGTTATCGGGAAAACTAGTGTCCATTTAGAGCTGCTAGTCCCACTAAGATGGGTGGCTATCTTAGAAACAAACAAACTAAATTCATTTTTGTTTTCCTTTATGAGAAGTAGATGAGAGAGAAGCAGAGAGTACCAACCTCAGTCTTTCGCTTGGCTCCTTTCTTGTTTCCTCTCCCCTTTGACTAATCTTTGCCACTCCTTCCTTACTTGTCCAGCTTCAAAGAAAACCTGTAGAGTCAAAGTAGCATAATACCATCAAATCATAGAGATCTACAATCATAAACAATATAGGATCAGATATATATTGTCCATACAAATGCATATATCAATTCAAGATTCAAAGACATACAAGAATATGGAGGAAAACTCAAATAGCTTTATTGATATAAGTAGTAGAAGAGAGGATTACAACCCATTGATCTGACCCAACGCCATCCTTCTAGCATGAAAGTCCTTCTTCACCTCATGAAAAGCTAGATCACCCAACACTATGATGTTCCACAAAGAAACCAACAACACTTCCTTACAAAATGCAAAATTCCAGCCTTTGAATCTCTAGGATGAGGGATCCATATATAGATGTTTGTAGGTGGGTGAGCAAGCTTCTGGGTTTTGGATTAGTGTCATACATTTGATAGTTATGAATTCCACTTGGAGATTTCATGATCTCTTACTCATCCCTAGGCGAATTCAGAGAGGCAAGTGTCACAGGAGAAGTTTCTAGAAGATTCCATGATCATCCACCTTGCAAACTGTCTCTGCCATTTGTCTACTCTTGCCCATCGCACCCCATAGAAGGGATTTTCAATATGCATCGCACCCCCTGTGTGCATTAGGTGGGATGCATCGTAGTTTGACCATGGAGCAGGTGAGATGGTCTAGTTTTGACCAGTTCTGAGTAGTTTTTCATGGAGAACTTCTAGGAGATGATGTAATCAGTTGACCTTGTTCCTTTAGGGTATGAAACAACACTTTTGGGGACTTAGAAGCCCTTGGTTTATGGACATATAAGATTATGGTTGTAGTGCCCAAATATGTCCATAAAAGTTGCCCCCTAAAGCATGAGGTTGTAAATCTTTTGATGTCAGGTGAAATGCTTTATCATGAGGATCCGAGGTTTTTTGAATTGGAAGGTGACCCATAATAAGAGACAATACAATACATTATCTTCATAATATTTTCATGATTTTCATAATTCATTTTCATGTACATAAGACAGACAACTGTCTGTATGGCAGACTGATGATTCTGGTAGAGCCATCATCCTTTAGCTTGGATGACTACCTGTGTAGCTATGATGTAAATTTGATGTCTTTCTTTTCCAGAATATATCGTAGCCCGAATGGATGAAACTAGATCCGGGGTCTTCAAACTCGTTCAATCTTCGCTCGAAGTACAAGTCGATCCATGTGAAAAGATGTTCTGAAGTCGAACATGGAAAGACATCATTTGATTACCAACCAATGATGTAAGCTCTTAACAGGCGTGAGAGGAATCATAGATAATGATAATGACCCTCAAGGTACTACAGTGCAATTCACGTGGTTTGAAAATGGGACTTGACATCGAACATCATGCAAAATCTTTTGGTTGAAGATCATTGACATAAACTTGTCACCGAAAGTGAGAAACTTGCCATTGAGGCATGCAAGCTTCAAAGTACTGAAAGGGTTGTTCCTAAGTCAACTTCTTGGATAATGAGTTGATGTTGACAAGAAGTGAACCATTGTAGGAGGGCCTTAATGAACCCCACATCTACGACACGGAACGGAGAAAATGATTTTGTGGAGGTGAAAATGATCTGATGATACAAGGTTCAGGATGGTGGTCATGAAAGAATGAAGGGTGAAGGTATTGCAGCGGATGAGACATAAGATGGGTTGGTGAATTCACTAAGCAACTTCTCTTGAACATATTGGCGACACTGAAATGGATTGGTAGCATTAACCCCAAAAATGGATGGTACGGTTGACCAATGGTGATATGAGCAGTGAACGCAATAACCCAACCAAACTTAATCATGGTGATGGACTGAAAGTGTCATGTTCAAGAGCAACTTGCTACTAATAAATTTTCTTCAAGTTTTCATCCCAATTTTTTCCCAGTCATTTCTGACCAGTACCTTTTTATTTTTGTCAAGCTTGAGGAGGATAACATATGCTTGTTCTATAATTTTCCGTTCGGGCAAACCTGTCACCATGTTTTAACAAGCCTAGCGATAGTGAAACTCATTCTTGTCTGCATGGACAAGTTTGTTGTTATTGTTTTAACGAGTTTAGAGACAAGGATAACTTGGTCCTTTTAAATTTTAGGGAGTCTGGAAAGAGACGAAAAGGAAACTCTAGCAATGATTTTTCGTAATATAATCCCTTAAGTCTGAAAAAGTATAAAATAATACGAAAGGGATGAGTTTTCAATAGTTTTAACGAGCCGAACAAGACAAGCGCTTGATCTTTTTGTTCAATGATCCCTCAGGTCCAAAAAGATTAAAATATAGAGGAGGGATGGCACTTCCAATCACTTTAATCAACTGGGGAGGCCAATTGCTCTGTAATCCTTTCATATTTTATGAGTCAAATGAAAAGAGCTTAAAGGTGACTCGTTTTTTAGGAAGGAGTGATGATTTTGGATAGCAGCTGGTTTTAGGTAAGGTTTGGAACTTTTCAATCATAGTAGTGTAAAGAAGGTGGCTAATAGGATCACTCATCACAATTGTTCCTCAAAAGGGGTAAACAATCAAATCTAGGTGTATGATCAGCTAAAAAAGAGTGGAGGTGATGGTAAGAACATGACCAAGGTTCAAAAGCTGATAATAATGTGATCGCAATGGTTATTTACCGAAGGTGGGTTCATTTTTTAATGAGCTTAAACTCTGGTGGAACATATGCTCATCGCTAGGTTTATTTTTCAACGAGCTTGCACTTTGCGCAAAACTGCTCATGCTAGCCATATAATAACGATGTCTCATGGATAGGTTCATTTTTTAGGGAGCTTACCCCATTTGAAACTTTGCTCCAAATCCTTTCATTATGCAAGCTAGGAATGGCCAATCCTATGAGTGTAAAGGGTGAGGAACCTACAAACTAAGAAAATAAATGGTTGCCTTTCACTTGCATGTAGAAAGGTTTGCATGCCCCTGGGTATAGCAAAGTAGAGTTTCCAGGTTACCATACAGAAGTTCTTGCATCCACAAGATGGTTCCACTGGCACAATAGGTAGAAACACTTCCTCGGTTTAGTCCATTGAAACGGACGAAGGTGATTCTAGCTCCAATCACCTAACCTCAACAAGGGAATCTTATTCCAGTCCTATCCCATTTTCCGAAACGGATGGGTGTGATAGACTAGTCATATATCCTCCGCGGAAACCTACCCTATACCTAAATTTTTCCTGCCGAAGCATACTAAGGTGCATGCCCCCTGGGTTTTAGTCACAATCACCGAATCACTCATGCTCATCACGTCGACGGACTGGAGATTGATGAGACATTCCTTGTGCAAAAATACTAGTTAGGAATGGCACTTGACTATTAGCTATGTGTGAACTAGGCAATGAAAACTAGTCTATGAGCTGGACCACTCTACCTTCATGCGGAAAACACATCACTCGAAAGAGTGAGGAAACAATAGCTCCAATGCTATAAATGTAGTCATGCCTAATGAGTAGATTTTAATCTAAAGGTCGTTGGACTACCATCATGTTCATATAAATGGTTTTCCTTCTCAAAGTTATAGGCAAATTTGGAAGGATCCTTAAAAGTCGATTGGTTCCTTTGTCGAAGCCTGTCAGATTTCACATCTTAGGCAGAAGCGATGGTGAACCAAGCGCTTTCCAAGTAGTTGAGGAAAGGATACTGATAGAAGCCCCTTCATCTATGATAGTACCGACCATGACCATTCTGTAATCTTGTACTATGATTCAGAATGGTACATTAGATAGTAGAAAGGGTCTACCTAGTAGATTCCAATCGAAGGAAACAACTAAGTTGCTTGGAGGTGGGACCGAATAAACAGCTGGATACATATTCAATGAACTTCCTTCTTGTGGTAAAGGAATGGGTAGGTTTCCCCCATGTTCATCGAAGTTTGTGCTTACGAAAAGAATTTCAACGGTGTCATTCTCATTCTCTTTGGTGACTGTATCATCTGAAGGTAGACCTTCTGAAAACAACACAGGGTTGACTGCCGTCTCGACCTGTTGACTTTGGTCTAGTGTGGACTTAGAGGGTTTATATTCAATGATAGATGCTTCAAATGACCACAAAGGTGTGTCAGTCTGATTTTCAACTAGTTATGGACTCGGAAATATTTTCTTGTATCCAGGAGGAAGCCGTCGCGGTCAAGCAGGATGGTTATCCAAGACTCTTTTAGCCTCTTTTAGGAAGGGACAATGGTGGATGGCATGATCACCTTCACATAGTCTACAAGGAATTTTAGATCTTCCTTTCTATCCAGTGACTTCATTTTCACTAGTTGATGGTGCACTTTCAACATGATCGTCAGAAGTTGAGGACACCAGATTCTACAAACGGGGAGACCAGTCCCTTAAGATTTATGGGATGCAAGGACAATCTCCATGATAGTGTTCCCCTTTGCAAATGACACATGGAGATTTACACTTGGACGACGCAGTGTGTGGATTTTCGCTAAACAATGCTTGGTTGCTCCCTTTCACCATTGGCTTCTTCTTCTTCTTCTTAGTTACTTTGTTTTTAGTGTCACCAAGCGAAGAGGAAGAAGGAGAGGGAGAGACAAATGAACTAGAAGGTTGGGGGATAACTCCAGTATCATCCGGTTGCTGATTTGATTGCTTAGGAAGCACGGTGCTTTGAACAACAGAGGTCAAGAAGAGCCATACTAGCAGGCCAATTGTCAGTCATGGAAGGGACAATGTGGCCATATGAGCTACACCAACATCTCCCCAAGAAGAGAAAGGACTAGGATTCCCCCCAAGGGGAAATCCTTGGTTGGTGGACTCCATTTTCTCAACCTAAGATCAACGATGGAATAGCGACGTTATTCTGATTAAAATAACTTTTATGATGCTTTGACACAACTTGCTTTTTCAGTTTAAGAGTCAAGAAAACACTAAAAATGACTCTAGTCACCTTCGATTTTTAATGAGCCTGAAGTGACAAGTGCTCAAATGGACCTTTTCTTTTAAGTAGTCTGAAAAGGAATGAAAGTGACTACTCTGGAAATCTAGACAGAGGGATTACCAAACCAATCGCAAAAATACAAATACTTTTTATGGTACGGCAATCAATCTTCCCGAATGCTGTGTTTAGTTCATTGTGATCGATAGGGTGGCAGACACGACTTCCTAAGGATAAAGGATGTAGCCTATTGTGGTCACCCAATATGTACTTGACGGTATGTGGGAGCACAAGTCCGTACTGGCACTTGTTGTCTCAAAGAGGAGGAATCACCCAACCTACAATGAAAGTGATAGTTACTAGGCTTTATGACATCAGAATACGTCTCTAGCCTAGACTTCTAAATGTTGTGCATTGGGTTCCAAAGAGTTTTTATGTTCATTAAAATTTATTTTACAATTGATATTTCTTAAGAATTTTGCCTTTAAGGTTCACCATGTGATGTAGATATACAACTCCTAAATATGCAATCTAAGGTGATAAACACACGTTTACTTTCTCTTTTTGCAATGAAAATCCTAGCTACTAAGGAAAGATAAGCGAAATTCTTTCAGCAAAGAGCAGAGAGCACACACTAAGATGCACTATCATAAATCAATCTCCACAAGCAGTGTAAATGCAAATGCACATGCATGTATTTTCTTTCTACTTTCTTAATGTGTGAATGACAAAAAAAATGTTAAGTACAAATCTGAATTATCTTTTCAAAGTGACAGTAGTAACAATTTTCTTTTCAAAAGACGAAAGGAAGACAAGGATGACACTTTGTGATTTTGAATTGAAAACTGCTTTCGACAATTGAAATACTATTAATTCAAATCAAATACAAGAGTAACAGTGTAATCGACTATCAAAAAGCGGAGGATTCTTTTCTTTGACTCAAAACGACACTTGCCACACTTTCAAATCAAAAGATGACAGTTCGATTAAGTTACTTTTTGTAAAGGAGAACTGTAAATGGTGAAAAATACATAAAAACATTCACAATTCTTTGTAAAATGGAGGCTGAATGATGCAAAGGAAGGGAGTTTCAACAGTGGTATACTGATCACAGACGACAAAACTCCTTAATAAAGCTAAAGACAATGAAGAAAAACCAAAATCTAGAGGCAGAAACAGCCTTATCTGATCATCGCACCTGTAACATAGGCAAACAAGGATGCATCTCACCTACAGCACATGGGAGGTGTGACGCATGCAGATTGTCAAAAGGAGATAGTGCAATGGTCTAGGGATGAGATTTTAACTTGGTTTTTGGTCACAGTTTGGAGCTTAGTTCAAGGATTTAGGCTGAATTAATGATAGTCAGTAAATACAAAACATAGGGGCCTATCTAATGCGGTTACTAGAGACACCACTAGGGCACATAGGATGTTTGCAAGTCAGATGTTTAATTCATAAACTAACCTGGAGATTGACTCAAGCAACGTTTATCCAATTTGTAGTTGCATAGCAAAAGCAGTTCGAAGGCTAGCTGACATAACTTCAGGCTCCATCTATAGTTTATAAAGTAAACAAACTAGGAATAATAAAACAAGCTATTCATTCCCCAGCAGAGTCACCATTTTGTTATCAGGAAAGCTAGTGTCCATTCAGAGCTGCTAGTCTCGCTAAGATGTGTAGCTATCTTAGAAACAAACAAACTAAAGACACTTGTGTTTTCCTTTATGAGAAGTAGATGAGAGAGAATTAGAGAGTACCAACCTCAGTCTTTTGCTTTGCTTCTTGCTTGTTTCCTCTCCCCCTTTGACAAGTCTTTGCCACTCCTTCCTCACTTGTCCCGCTTCAAAGAACACCTGTAGAGTCAAAGCAGCATAATACCATCAAAGCATAGAGATCTAAAATCATAAAAAATATAGGATCATATATATATTGACCATACAAATGCATATATCAATTCAAAATTCAAAGACATAAAAGAATATGGAGGAAAACACAAATAGATTTATCAATAGAAGTAGTAGAAGAGAGGATTACAACCCACTGATCTGACCCAGTGCCATCATCCCAGCATGAAAGCCCTTCTTCACCTCATGAAAAGCTAGATCACCCAACACAATGACGTTCTAGAAAGAAACCAACAACACTTCCTTACAAGATGCAAAATTCTAGCCTTTGGATCTCTAGGGTGAGGGATCCATATATAGATGTTTGTAGGTGGGTGAGTTAGCTTCTGGGTTTTTGATTAGTGTAATTCCTCTGATAGTTCTCAATTCCACCTGGAGAATTCATGATCTCTTACTCATGCATAGGAGAATTCAGAGAGGCAAGTGTCACAGGAGAAGTTTTTAAAAGATTCCATGATCATCCACCTTGCCAATTGTCTCTTCCATTTGTCTACTCTCGCCCATCGCACCCCATAGAAGGGATTTTCAGTATGAATCACATCCCTCGTGTGCATTAGGTGGGATGCATCGCACTTTGACCATGGAGCAGGTGAGATGGTCCAGTTTTGACCAGTTCTAAGCAGTTTTTCATGGAGAACGTCTGGGAGATGATGTAATTAGCTGACCTTGTTCCTTTAGGGTATGAAACAACACTTTTAGGGACTTAGAATCCCTTGGTTTATGGAAATATAATATTACAGTTTCAATGCCCAAATATGTCCATAACAACATTGTTGAAGGGGAAATAGCTATGTCTTCAACAATGTTATAATTCTGAGCAGTTCTAGCATGTGGATTGAAAGCTGATTTACAAAGTATACCTTTAGCAGGCAGTTTGACTACTAATTCAGGGTTGGGTTTCTTGATCTGTAGTGGATTAGAACCAAGAGGAGGTGTAGTTGATGTGTTATTAGAAGATTCTACTTCTTTACCACTAACAGGATTTTTACTACCATAATCATGTGATTGCGTCATAATCCTGACATCAGAAATCATCATAATGGGTTCTTCTGAGGCATTCGAGGAAGAACCAATCATCTTCCTATCTTGAGTAGGAAAAGGATCCTTCAAGATAGTAAGCATTTGAGAACATTTAACAGATTTCAAAACCTTTGCTCGATGTGGGCATTCTTTGGTAAAATGATTCTCGTTACAAATGAAACAAGGATTGTTTTCGTTTTTCACTAGTAGATTCATTTCTAGCCATTTTATCTTTTGAATTTTGTTTATTTTTCTTCTTCAACTTCTTTTTAGTATTGGATTTTGATTTGGCCATAGATGATTCTACAACATGGATGTCAGCAGAAAATTTAGCGAAAGAATCTCCTTTCAGGGAATCAGGTAAAGTTATTATAAGAGAATAATTCTTTGAAGATTTCTTCTTACTTTTAGTACTAAATGAACCAAACATGCCATTAGTGGCATGATACCCTGAAGGAGCTGCAGTTATTTGATCGTGTTTTGGAAGATCAGGAATTTTTTTCATGTAAAATACCTGACTACGTATAGACGAGGTCAAGGTACTGAGCGTGAGCAATGACTTGCTCTTCAGTGACAACTCCTCCCTTAGCTACCTCTTCATTGATTTTGGGTAAATTTGATCTAGAATGAAAAAATTTAGTAAATGTCTTCTACTTCGCCATTCATGAATATGATCAGAAATATATGTGGATGTGGATTGTTTTAGTGAAGTTAGCATTTATGTTCCATTATTGTATCTGATAGGAAACTGAAAATGAGTTAAGAAAGCAGTGGCTAACTGATTGAAATTATAAAAAGAGCCTCGTGGTAACTCAATGTACCATTTGGCGACAAGACCAATAAGATTTTGTTGAAAAAGACACAATCGAATTGAATCATCAATGATCGAATTAGATTCACAATAGAGGTGATAAGTCATAACGTGCTTTGATGGATCCTCTCCCGACTTACTCTCGAATTTCGGGATATGACTGACCAACTTACTAGGCATTGGTGACCAATACAGAAGATAGTAAATCATATCGTTCGTAAGGCATGAAAAATAAGGTAAATCCAAAGTTGCAATAAATGGTAACTAATAGTTAGGGTAGTGAAAACCTTGAGTAATTAGACTAGCTCTAGGAGGAGGATATCTAGGATAAGCTAGAATTGGATTTGCATTAGGATTGTTATAATCCCCTGGAAAACTAGGTTAACTGGACCAAACTGAGGTTGTTGAGGCTGTTGATCAGTATAGACATGATACGGTTGATACTGATAAACTGGGTTTTGTACAGTAGGACCGAATTGATACTGTCCCTGATATGGTTGACAGGTGAATTGTAGTTGACTTGTCGCAATCGTACCTGTACCAGCTTGTCCTACAGGCATCTGGACTGAAGTCTGAACTGTAGGTCCTAACTGTGGCACAAAGACTTGAGTAACTTGCACTGATGCAGGGATAGTAGAAAACAGAGGTACAAATAATCCAGAAATAGGTGTGGTAGGTTGAACAAAAGTTGTAGTAGCTGCAACAGTTTGAGGCAGAGTTTGAGGTGTGCTAGGCCCATATTGCTGAACTAAACCAGGTGTAGGAGTTTGAACAATAGGTTGGACAGGTTGCTGGGTTGGACCAGAAACCAAAGGCTATCCAGGTTGATCAGATAACTGCACATTAGGTTGCATAGTCTGTTGAGTTTGAGACGAATTCCACACCATGTTCATTCTGGGGTATGGGCCTATAAAAGGTTGTGCATATGGAGGACCATAACCTGGTTGAATGTAGGGCTAATAATTAAGTGGTACATTTCTAGCTCCTTGTAGAAATGATTGACCAGAAGGCAGTTGGAAACCTTGAGTTGGGTACTGACCTTGAGGTCGATAACCTTGAGGCACATATTGAATCTAGGGTTGATAAGCATCCTAAGGAATATATTGAGTTTGGGGTTGACCTTGGGATATGTACTAACCTGAAGGTTGAAAATCTTGAGGTAACCCTCTAGGTGGAAACTGACTACCTTGGGGTTGCCCCCAAGGAGATAACTAACTACATTGAGGTTGCTCCCCAGGTGGTAACTAACTACCTCAGGGTCTCCCCCTAGGTGGTAACTGACTACCTTGAGGTTGAGGATTTAGAATACTACCAAAAATCATAAAGATTTGTTTTGTGTTCAACATTTGAGTTCCATTACTACCAGATGATAACTCATGTTTAGTCAGTCGAGGAGTTGCTCCTGAAAAAGTACCAGTGGGTGACTCGTACCCTGAAGGAACAGAAGGACCACCATATAAATATGTTTCCGGTGATTGGGAAAACATAGATGATTTTCTTGACATGATCAATGAAGGATAATAACCTCTTGGTGTAGGATGAAAAGGAATTCGAGGTGGTGAAAAACTAAGACCTGGGTTTTCTAAAAAAATTGTCAATGATAAATACCAAGAGTCACTCCTAAAAGGACTGTAAAATATTGATTCATTCTCCCTAAGATTTAAAGTCTGATGGTTTTTGGGAAGAGTTACATCTTCGTATAGATTGACAAGTTCTTCAATAGAAATGAGGCCAGAAGGAAGATTTTGAGTAATGATATTTCCTACCCTAGGTGAACTAGGATCACTAGAAGTTGGAGTAACAAATCCTGAAGATGGTTCCAAAACAACAGGTTCAGTGTCACGCTTAGAAATTTTAGGTTCTTCAGCTAATTCACTGAAAGGAGAAATACTACCAGTAATTTTGGAAAATGAAATTGGCTCTTGAATATACTATGTTGTTTGTATTTGATAATCAGGATGAAAAATTAGAGATGACTCTACGGCTTCTAGTGATCCAACTCTACTATCACTAGGTGATACGAGAGCTCACAACCCTTCAAGTTGGCTTGGTGGATACTCAGGAAGTTTCCCCTGAAGTCTACGAGATTGTCTCGGTAATTCGACCATGATAAAATATTAATTAATCACACGCAAACAAATAAAATTTCAATAAAAACACCTAAAGTCTCTAAAGAAACAAACAACTAAATCACACGCCTAAAAAATTTAAGAGTTCAAACCACGCACAAACCGTAACTTCCCATACTAAAAACACTAGTTGATGATGAAATCCAACTTAGTAGAAGTTTAATATAGAAAGGGCAGTTGGAACAGTTACCCCGACAACCTGCTTAATGAAATAGACTGGCACAAGTTTCTTCACAGAACCATCTCAAGTGAAGAGAACCCCCCAGATATTCAAAGTGAGTCTAGTCGACGTCAGCTCTAGGAACAGTGAGATATTTCCTTCACCGTCACCTTAGGAAATAATATTAATTTTATGGACACTAAGGTTACTAATAGCAAAAATTACAATCGGGGGAACAGTCTACGATCTGATTCTATGCGCAAGGGCAGAGTACTAAAGCTCAATCCCCTTGAAGGCTCCTCGACACGGTCAATTCGAAGTTTAGGAACAAGTGACCATATGCTCCTTGACAATGGTTAATCCAAGGTTTACCGTTTATAATACGCGCATATCTTCTATCTTTCCCAATGAAATATAATTGATTGTCTCAAAGGTTCGGACATGATCTCGTGATTGACTCCTTCAAGAGAAGCTTCCCATAATGTATCAGTTACAATCGGATTTATTTCCTACCACAGGATGTATCTACTTGTTTGTTTTAACTATCTTGGAGATTTAATTACTCCCTACTTCAAGATACTAGCCTAAGCTATATTGGTGATAAGAGCCCTAGAAATAGAAATTATTACTAGATCAATTTTAATTAAGCGTTGCTTTTATGGGTTGTTCTTTAAGTTAATAGAAACTTTGATGGTGTGAAGACTCGACTCCAAACACACTAAAAAATGAACCTAAAACGATAAGCAATTTGTTTTTCTTTCAATGAAATTCTAGTTAAAAGAAATAGTTTGAGAATGCAATTCTTTTAAGAAACAATTCTTTCTTTCAACATGGAGATGGAAAGAAAATCTTTTTGTTTTTTAATAAGAACTCAAAATGACACAAATAATTAATTCTCACAATAAATCCCTTTCACTTTTCAAAACTCGAAACTACAAAAAATACAATTTGCTTCAAAAGAGATCTACAAGTTCTAGAAAAAACTCAAAACTACAAAAACTAATTTTGAGATCTAAAAACATTAAAAATCTAATTGAATAAAAGCTTTAATTCTTTTTTGAGGATGTTTTACTTAGTTATTTAGTAAACTAAGGATTCATTTGCACAGTAATAACAAACCAATAAAAAAGCATCCAAATATGTTTTTTTTGTAAAAATGAAATTCAGAACTTATAACAAAGTTTGTTCAAAGATTTGCAACGAGAAAATTAAATCTATTTCTCACAAATGATAGATTTCACAACCAAATCAGACTCAGCAACAATATGAAAAAGCACCAGGGTGATCTAAGGTTTCTCAAGCTTTTGATCTTTGAGTCACTACAGAGACACAATGAAAACCACTTCAAGCATGCAAAACTTCTAGAAAATCATTCAAAACAAAAATACTATCAGTATTCACTCACAAGAGATTTTTGATAGGAAAAATAAAGATCTGGGCAGACACTAAGAATCCTAAATCAAACCTAGAGCTAACTGGAAGAAGATATCTTAAGTTTTTCAAAAATTTTAACAAGGTCCGAAGACTCCAGAAGCAACAGCTGTGGTCCTGCACTGTTTTCTCAAGGAAACAAGTGGCCGTGTCTGCACTGTCTGTGAAGACAAAGTGTGGTCCCTAGAAAACTTGAAAAAAAAAAATACACGTCAAGATTTTTGAAAGCTACCCAAGCCAGTATATATCAATTAAAAACTAGAAAAACAATTTTCTCAGGTCAAAACAAAGGAAAACCAAAAATCAAATTCTTCCCCAGTGGAGTCGCCAATTTGTTGTCGAGATAAATCAATCTTGCGGACAAGACTGATCTCCCTAGTATCAAAAGATAGTCTAGCAACAAACAGACAAACAAACCTATCTTTCTCTAGACATATGTGATTTATAAGTAAATACTACAAAGGTGTTAAGATCCTACCTTAGATCCAATGCTTGTTCGTAGTAGTTATCCTCCAATCATTCGAAAGGGTTATCTTTGAAGATCTGCAATCACAAACAAGAAAACATTAAATAGCACCTGCGTAACAAATATTATAAATCATGCCTATTATCGTGATCAAGGAATCCATAAAATAAACCATGAATTAACACGTTATTGAGAAAAACAAATATATTTGTATTAAATTTGAATAGCGAAAGAACATTACAACCTTTTTAGCCTTGATGTTGAACAAGTTCTTCCTGGGGTCCAAAACAGGGTTTTCCTTTACTTTGATAAGTCTTGCACTCTTCCAAACGAGATTCATAGAGGTATGCAATCTCTCCTCATAAAAACTCAACTAAACAAGACTAAGTTCCAACAACATTTTCCCTCAAAAAATAGTAGGCTTCTAACTCTAACCAATTAACCAACTCAATGCTTCTTTTTATGGTGCAAAGAAGGAAGCTACAGGTCCACCTATGAAGGGATAGAATCCTATTTCAAAAATAAGCTCCTCACATCAAGGGTTAGCTCCTTAAGGTATGGGTTACATGAACCTTAAAAAATCGAACTTGCCACCTCAATATTCCTTCTAGAAGCTTTTAGAAATAACCGAAAGTGAGTTTTCAGAATATGCTTGCGCCTTTTTAACCAGGGGTCCGCACCTTTAACATAGACACAATGTGGTTAGGTGTGCCAGAGACATGACCATTATGTGCGGGACCGCAGGTAAGACACAAAGAAAGTGTGGAACTAGAGTTTTGAAAAATTTTGAGAGTTTTTCTCTTATTTTCAAGACTTGATATGAGCAACTGATGTTTTAGACTTGCAGAGGAGGAAAGTATGAGTGGTAATGAACTGACACATATAGCAGAATGTCAAGGTGACAATTTTCAGTGCAACAATGATTAATTCCAAACAACATTGGTGCTTGAAGAAATAAGCGCTCTAATGTTGTTATTTTCCGAAAAGGAACTGATATTTTTGTATGATATTTTCACTTTTTTTTTGGAAATATCCACTTGTGACAGTACAATTATATCGAAAATCAATATATATCTTATAATAGTATTCATATAAATTAAAATTTGATTAGTGGATTTGTATATTATGCTTGAATTAATTCTTTTTATTATCATATTTCACATCTATTTATTATAAGATTTAATCATCCATATATTTAATTAGTGGTGTAACATTTCACAATGACATTAGATAACGTAATAGAATAAATTAAAATGTAAATTATTATATATCAATAAGAGGCTCTTTGACATACAAAATGGGATTGTTATTGGTAACCCCTTGTTTTTTAATTGGTACACTACGTCCATTACATTAAACAAAATATCTAATTTTCCTAGACAATTATTTAAAAAAATAAAATTGGTTGCATTGATATCTAAATAGATCATCATTCTTCGCTAGAATTTATCTTAGTGCTTGAGACTTCCATGGCTTGGGTTATTTGGAGAAATGATTTTATGATTGCATCGATTGTTTTCATCTTCTTCATCTTGTTCCATCTGCAAAAATAAAGATAAAGTGTAATGAGTGTATGTACATTGGAGAGAGTAATGAAAGTTGAAATAAATAATGTACATCATTGTAAATTGAATAATAATGTAACATAGCAAGAAGTGACTAATAAACTATGCACATGGGTTCAAAACCAAGTCTCGTGCCTTTTTGTAACAAGTCTTTTGTCAAGGTAGTTCCATACTTTGTTTCCTACATGTCTTAAACCCCCTTATAAATCATAGATTTAAAATTAAGGATTTTTTCTTTTATTAATTATAAACAAAAAAAAAGTAAAACAACATATATATTTAGAAATTCCACAATTAATTTTTGATATGTCAACATATACTCACAACCCTTATTTAACCCAATGTCAATCAATTCTTTCATCCACACTTCTTTGTACATTAGCACTTATCTGAAGACATTCAAGGATGATTGTTGTAAAATAGTTTAAAATATATGAAAATAAAGCCTTGAGTTTTTATAAGAAAATATTAACAATTACCCTCAAACTTTGAAATAAACCATTTTCTTCCTTATTGTCTTGTTTTTTGTGTTGAATGAGTTCCATTTTGCTTTCTTTTCTGCAAGAAAATACTTGAAAAATAATATTTAATGGTAAAAAAATTATATACATATAAAATTCAATCATGATTACATATATTTGAAGCACGCTATAATTGATATGGCTCCTCCTATGATGAAATTATGTCCATTTCTTTGACCATCTCCTTGTACACTTTTTTGGGCATTCTTACTGGCATGTCTCACTTACTAGCTCATTCATCATTTGAGATTTTCATAATCTTCCTCAAAAAATTCATAAATTGTTTTTATAATCTTCTTTGTAGTAATATTTACATATAATTTTATAAAATCATTTTAATTAGGAATATTACCTTTTGAATTAATTTTTTTTGTTGTTGTATGTTTTTTCTATTTCAAGTCTCACATGTATTATTTACCATTTCTCTTGAAATGCTTCCCATAGTTTAGATATAATTTGCTTCTTAGAATCATTGGATTGATTTTTGTATTGTAAATGGAAAGTACAATTACACGTTCATTCCACTACATCCCTCATAGTTTTGTGATAAAAATTCACACTTTCATTAACCTCAAACACTACTTTAAATGAGCTAAGGACCAATTCATCGTCATTTACATGTTCTATAATTATTTTTTTCTTAGAATGACATTGTTATATTCTTTCAATGGTTCTTTGTATAGAACATTAAACATATATGAATTAATATATTATTTGAAACATGTTATTTAATATTTTTAAGTATATTATTAATAATAAAAAAACTCATTGAATAATATATTTTCATTCACCTAATTGATCCTTTCACAATTTTTCTATCAAGATTTTACACACTTCTGCACTTAGATTACAGATAATCTTATAGACATTCTTCATTTTTTGGCTCTACTTGACACACACCAACAAATACATATTGGATAAACTTACATATAGCTCAAACATATTAATTTTGTAAATAATTTACAAAGAAATTGCTTAAATTGTTCAACACTATAATGGAAATTTAATTTTTAAAATTAATTTTAATATGTAAGGCTAAATGCACCACAATGATTTTATGATGTTATTTGGAAGGTACCTACGAGTGTTTTATATTACATTACAAGAAACAATGAATAAGCTGGACAAAACAGACAGTGTTATAAATATATCAATGTGTTGTATTACACAAGATGCACTAGCGTGTTATATTACAGAGGGAGCACCATAGAACATGTAGCCATTTTCTTAAAAACAGAGAGTGCTAACAAGGATTAGATATAATTAAATAAGTGATTCCCCTACTTTACATGTCAAACACCCTATATATAGTAAGTACACAAACTAATTAAACCTAAAATTCTTAAAATAAAAAATTTTAATTTTGAAGTGGTAGAGGAAGTTAAACCCCAGGGTAAAATTTTGTAAGAAGACCAAAGGGTTTAAGGCATACAATTGAGGTTTTTTGTTTTGAATTTTAATTATATTTAAATAAGAAAATAGATCATAAAAAATTTACTAGTAAATATAGTATTTTATTATATAGGTTTATAATATATATATATATATATATATATATATATATATATATATGTTATTTGAATTGTGAATAAATCTAAAAGAATTGTAAAAACATTTAATTCAAAATTCACAATTTTTCTCTCTAAGATTTTGAATGAATCACCATAACTTTCACCTTTTGATCTTTTGAATTGTTTTGCTACTACAGGATATTATGCTCGTGCAAATTGCTTTTTTGGTATGCTCTCTCCAAAATCACTCCGTTGGAAATTTGGGTAAAAATAATGAAATAATGCGAATAGCATTTTACTTTTTTAAAAAAACTATGAAATTAGATTTCAAAAAATGAATTGTTCTAATATTTTAAATTTTAAAAGAAATATTATATATATATCATATATATTCGCACATCAATGCATTCCATAATCAAGCACATTGGTGCATTTGTAGGAAAAGTGCACCTACATCATCGGGACGCCAAAATTTTTTAACGCATCGACATGATACAATTTGTTTATTTATTTTCAAAATCCCAAAATGTTGCCATTATTTTTTTTAGTGTAACGATGTGGTTTTTGTTTAGAAGAATTAATGCTCAAATTCTTATAACAGCATCGAGCTGGTTGAATTCATATTTTTTTCCAAAATATGGAAACACATGGATAGTGGTGCTATTTGTTTTGAAATGCATAGGTGCATTTTTGTACAAGAGCATTGACATCATAACATATTCCTTTTTGGAATGCTGGAAAGAGGTGTAGGTATTATTTAAGCGCCACAATGCTGGTATTTTTTAAATGGATTGGTGCACTTTATTCTGATAAGAGCACTAATAAGCTTTAAAATCTATGTATTACAATAGGTGATAGTATACATTATAAAATGACCTAGTTTCTTGAATTCATTTTTATTTTTTTTAAATCTGGACACAGGGGCTTACTAGTGTTATTTTTTTTTAAACGCATTAGTGTATTTTTATACAAGAGCACCAATATGATAACATATTTTTGTTTTCGAAATGACGGAAACTGGAGCAGGTATTATTTAAATCCCCCAGTGTTGATATTATTGAAACATATCGGGTGCTTCGTTCTGCTAAGCATACTGGTTTGGTTAAAAACTATCTGATATTTTATTTTCAAGTAAAATGACATAATAATCTCAAATTATCCTTTAGGATGCATCCACATGTATTATAGTAGCTCATAGTATACATTTTCCACTTAAAGTCACCTTATTCTTGAAAAATGGTTTGAAAACTATATTGAAATTTAGATTGTGGTTATATTGTTCTCGTGATTAATTTTCGATATGTGTACAGAGTTTTATTTCTGATTTTTTTCAAATGAATGGAAAAAATCTAAATAATAACAAAAGGCTAATTTTTGAAATTCTAGCTTGTTCTATATTGCTGATCAAAGTCCTTCACGAAGTTCTCCCTTTCCATGTCTAGTAAGTTTAGATTTTATTTATATTTTGATTACCTAATTGAATATTTTTTAATCGATTTAAATTTGAATAAAAACATATCCACATTTCCAGGGTCCTAATTCACGATCAAGTTCAAATGGAGAAAATATTCATGCATTTCAAAATTGTTAAAAGCTCTTATCAGGAGCCTTATGTCACAAGTAGTTTGTAGATGAAAATGGACATCCTCACCACCTTGCTAATTGGAACATGGCATCTTCTAGCCACAATACTGGATCAACCATGGCAATATTTGTTTGGTATAAATTAATTTCAACAAACTAATTGCTTGCAATTATTACTAATATCATTGATATTCTACTAATGATATTCAATATTTCTCAAAATTAGGATTCAAGAGATGATGAACAACCCACCTACCATTTTCCGATGCACCCCACTACAATGTAAACTCAAGAGAAGGCTACATTAATAGAAAGAATCAAAGAGGAAGCATGCAAAGAAGGACTGAATCAACCACATATTCAATTTCCACCACATCTATATTCCAAAATTAAGAATGAATACAAAAATAGTAGTTCTTCATCACAATTTGGTAATGTAGGAAATCAAATAGAGGTTCATATGGATGATTACTTACAGACTAGAGTTGCCATGGATGAAATGTTGTTCGATGAATTCCAAAATGATGAGGTAGGGGATGATGCTCATACCATTGATACCTTGTCCGAAAGTTTGAAATCTAATTCCACCACCCCTCTCTTTGGACCTGGCGCTAACTCAAAGTCTACCCAGATGGGTGGAGAATGTTAGTGTACAACATGAAAGAAAATTTTGTCATTTTGAATGCATGTTTCTCAACAATATTGAGGCAAATGAGTTGCATGATCGATCAAGTTGCTTATATTTTGTCATACAATAAAATTTAAAACTCATCAATTTTATGAATGTCAGATATTGACATCCTCAAATTAATATAAATCTCATATCAAATAATTTATCTCACAAAAAAATCTATCTGCAAGCAGTGAACATATGTACCATGAGATAAAAATATACTCATCAAGACCATCATATAAATTAAGTACATAAACATGAATAAGACAAATGAAATGATATATATATATTTATATATATATATATAATATTATATATATATATATATTTTTTTTTTATATAATATATATACTATATATATATTATATATCAATAAATACATCATGTCAAATAAGTGCAATAAAATATTTGTCGATACAATAGACATAGTATTTCTAGCATGGTCTATAGTAGAAGACAACGGATGGGCATATACTTGCTCAACATCATTCCAACTTAGCTGAGAATGAAGAGGAGCTAGCTAGTCTCCAATAGAAGATAATAGAGGGTCAACTGCATCGCGGTCTGTTGAACTCTGAGGTGGAGGAAGAGGTGGCTACTCTGCTATATCAGGAATAACATAAGGCACAACCCTTAGCTTTTGGATCTCAACATGAGGTGACTAATGAGGAGGTGTACTTCTAAAAGGATCACTATGACCCTGATGGCCATGATTTGATGGCGTGGTACTAATAGAAACATCATGATCACCACCTTCATGATCATGATCATGATCACCACCATCATAATCATTATCACCAACCTCATCTGATGTATCTGCGAATGCATGCCCTCCATCCCTCCTTGTTTCCAATAGCCTAATAGCTTCAATAATATAGTGCATAAGAGTCATCATCTCACACAGGCAATGTTATGAAACCAACTCAGAAAAATATAGAAAATATAGATCAATGACTTACAAATCAGTCTCTTCGAGGGGGAAACCTCCTTTACGTTACACAAATTAACAATTCTTGGATGATTCAAATGAAAAAACCTCCTTTCGATATATAGGATTATAAGGTGTCACAATATAATCTAAGTTGACACAAAAAAATAATATAAGGGCACAAAAATAAAAATAGTGGGCTTCCGTGGGGCACAATAATAATAATATGGGGACAATAGGGGCACAACAACAACAATAAGGGATACAATGACAATATTAATGGTGGAATCACTAGTATTATAGGGACCTAACATGCCCCTCTCCTTAAAAAAAGTGTTGTCCTCAGTGCTTCAGTAATTATGAATTCTTTTGTATAAAATTATCATCCTCTCATGTGGAATATTCAACGAGTAAGTTCTTCCACTTGATGAGATACTCTAAAATTGATTGATTACGTAGCTGTCGAGTTCTTGTTTCTGTGACTGCTTCAAGTTCCAATATGATTTTTCCTTCCTCATCAAGTTTCAACAATATTGTTTGAACTGGGAGGTTGTCACCTATAACCTTCTTTAAGCATGAAACATTGAAAAATCAATGCACTCGGGAATCTCCAACAAGCTCCAATTTGTATGCCTACATATCTTTTGCAACACCTTGCACAAACCATAATAATTTGGTGATAATTAATTATCCTTCTTAGCTTGTTTGAGGGACATTTGTTTATATGTTTGTAGCCGTAGGAATACCCAATCGCCTACATCAAAACTTCTTTCACTGCGATGTTGATCTGGGTGTTGTTTCATTCTCTTATGTGAAAAAGGGAGGTTATCATTTAAGAGTTAGAGAACTTGTTGTTGATGCTCGATGTGATCTTCTAGTGCTTGAACCTTAGAATTTCCTCTTAAATATGATGTGATGGACGGTAAATGATATCCATAAATAAATGGGGTTATTTTTAGTGTAGTATGGAAGGAAGTGTTATACCACCATTTAGCCAGAGGAAACCATTTGACCCATTGTGTATGTCTATTAGATACAAAGCAATGAAGATATCGTGCCAAACATTTCTTTACTATCTTAGTTTTCCCATCCAATTGAGGATGATAAAATGAGCTATGAGCTAACTGAGTACCAAGACCAGAAAATAATTCTGTCCAAAAAATTTTAGTCAGAATGGGATCTTTTTGCTTACAATAACCTTTAGGTTTCCATGTAGCTTTTGAATTGTTTCCATACATGCTCTAGAAATTGTACTAGCTTTAAATGGATGAGATAATGCACAAAAGTATGCATACTTGGTAAGTATGTCAACTACCACCATGATAACACTCTTTCCTTCGGAGTTCGGTAAACCTATCATAAAATCCACTGAAGCCTCCTCTGAACCTTGGCTTGGAATGGATAAAGGTTGTAATAGACCTGTGGTCTTAATTGTTTCAACTCTATTTTTTTTGGCAAACCAAACATTCTGCTGTAAACTTTTGAATATCTGATTTAAGGCCATATGAAAAAAAAATCCTTCTTAACCCTGTGGTAATATTTTAGAAATCCCCAGTGCCCTCTAAGGGAGAGGTGTGTAATTACATAAGAATCTTATGTTTTAGTTTGGAATTCTTACATAGGTATAACCAATCTTTGTACCATAATAATAATTTTCTAGCTAAATGTATCAGATGTACTGGGATTTTGTTGTAGCTTTTGAATGAGTGCCCACACTTCTTCTTCATTCTTCAATCCATCCCTTTCTTTGTTTATCCAATCTAGTTTGATAATAGAAATGGCACAAATAAATGCTTCCACATCCTCATCCTTTCTTGAGAGTTCATCTGCCAGAACATTTTTCTACCCTTTTTTGTAGATGATTTCAAAATCATAACCCAACATCTTTGTGACCCATTTTTTCTGCTCTTCTAAAGATAATCTTGTTCTAAAAAGTATTTAAGACTATCAGGATCCATTTTTACCTTGAAGTGACTTCACATTTGGTAGGGTCACCATTTCTTAAGTGCATGTAGTATTGCCAAAATTTCCTTCTCATAAATAGCTTTGTGTAAATACTTTCCTTTGATTGGACAACTTTGAAAAGAAACGAGTCTTTCTTCTTGCATTAAAATAACACCAAATTCATTTCTTGAGGTATCAAACTCCATAATAAAGGTTTTTGTGAAGTCCAGTGTAGCTAAGATCGGTGCTTGGCACATTTCCTATTTAAGATGTTCAAAGGCCTTTGTTGCTTCTGCAGTCCATGAAAATGCATCTTTCTTCAATAATGTTGTTAGAGATGCTAATATTCTCCCATAATTCTTAACAAACTTGCCATAGTACCCTGAGAAGTCATCGCAGATGCTTTATGGATGTGGGCATTTTCCATTCCTTAATGGTTTTAATTTTTCTAGGGCTTACCTAAACATCTTCATGAGATACAATATGACCTAGATATTCCACCTCTTGTATTCCAAAGAAACATTTGGAGTTTTTTTCATATAATTGTTTCTCCTCCAATAGTTTGGGCACCCTGTCAACATGTTGAAAATAACCTTTCCAAGACTTGTCGTAGATTAGTATATCATCAAAAACTACTAGCGCAAATTTTATAAAGAAGGGTTTGAAAGTGGAATTCATCAAACCATGAAATGTAGAAGGTGCATTAATAAGGCCAAAAGGCATGACCAAAAATTCATAATGACCCTCATGAGTTCTAAATGTTGTTTTGGAATGTCTCTACTCTTCATTCTAATTTGATGATATCCTGAATGAAGATCCAAGTTGGTGAAGTAACTTGATCAATGGAATTTATCCAATAATTCATCAGTGGAATGAGAAATTTATATTTAATAGTGAGCTTGTTGAGATCCCTATAATCTTGACACATGCACCATGATCCATGCTTCTTGTGAAAAAATACTACTGGAGGAGAGAAAAAACTTTGACTAGGTTAAATTATACCAACCACTAGCATTTTTGCAACCATACGTTCAATTTCACTCTTTTGGGCATAGGGATATCTAGAAGGACTCATGTTTGGAGGAACACTTCCTGGAATCAAATGAATAACATGATCATGATCATGAATAGGTGGGAGGCTTTTGGGAGTCTTAAATACCTGGGAATGATTGTCCAAGGCTTTTTGCAGATATGGAGAAATAGATGATTTCGATGTGGGAACCTCCAGTGAACATAATTGTGCAATTATGCTTCGTTGTTATTTCTCCAGAATATTTGTCATTCTGTTAGAGCTTATTACCTTTGTTGGTTTCCCTGTGATAACCCTTAATTCAACTTCCTTTCCTTAAGAAGAAACTTTCATGAAAAGTTCTAGAAAATTAATAGCTATTGCACCCAAGGGTTGTAGCCACCGGAATCCTAGTAAAAAATCAACACCACCCATTGGAATGGAAATCATTGGGCTATTCAATACATATTCTCCCATCGATATCTTGATATTATGGCACTTCCTAGAGCAATTTATGGTTCCTCCACTTTCAACCATCACTTCATAATCTAATGATGGATATAGGAAGAAATTCAATTCCTTGGCTATCTTATAATGAATAAAATTATGGGTACTGCCCGAATCAATCAACACTATTACATTTTTCTTCTTGATATGCCATTTTATCTTGATAGTTTGAGGACTGGTAATTCTAGCCAATGCATTACAAGAGATGGTTAGATTTATTTCATCTTTCTCTAGGGTTAGTTCCTGGAGTATATACTCTTCTTTTGACATTTCTTGTTCCTTTTCTTCCTCCTCTTCACAATCTATGTAAAATAATATCTTCACAGCACACTTATGACCTTTAGTGTATTTCCTATCTCAACTGTAACAAAGCCCTTTTCTTCCTTGTACTTGCAATTGTTGTGGTATCAACCCTGTAGGTTGTCGAAGACTAGGGGAAAAGACACTTCCATCTTGATAATTATGAGTGGTAGGATTCCTTGTTGCCATAATTTTTCTTTCCATTTTTCTTACCAGCCTAAATGCCTTCTCCAATGAATCATGTTCCCAAATGAAAACCTCATGATGGATGTTATTCTTTAATTTCCCTGTGAGCACATCAATCCTATGCTTCTCTTGAATATCTTTTACATTATATTCAATTTTTGGAAGTCCACAATGTGCTCCATCATTGAACCCTTTTGTTTAAGATTTATCAATTGGCTAAAAAGGTGTTTCTTTTCATATCCTCATAATGTGCTATCATTTCAACTGTATAAATTGCCCAAGTGAAAATTTGTTTACTAGAGCAAAGCCATTGATACAATACAAACTGATTTGGTTCCAAATATAAAGTTTCAATGTGTACCTTTTGAGTGTTTTGCACATTTTAGAGATAGGAATATGTCTCCATCTACGGGATCCCTTCCATCAAAATTCCTCGTATTGATCTTTCGAACATGGTGGGTCTTCGATCCAATGTTAGAGGCTATGAAATCATGATTAACATTTATTTTGTTCTCATCATGAGTTTCCTTTACAACCCTTTCACCATTAGTAAGAAAAAATTGTAGAAACTTTGTCAAATCTATCTTGAAATATTCCATCTTAGCTTCCATGCCTTTCTTTAAACCATCCATCTTAGCTTCCATGCCATCCACCTTAACTTCCACGTCATTCATCTTAGCTTGCACGTGATTCCTCATAGATTCTACACCTTTATTTCAACCATCCATATTGGATTCCACACCATTTTTTAAACATCCATCTTAGCTTCCACGCCATCCATCTTAGCTTCTACATATTTCTTTAAAACATCCATCTTAACTTCTGTTACTTTCTGTGAGAGTGGTTTTTGTTGCACCTGGCTTTGTGATTTTGATATATCATGTTGCATTCCTTGCTCTTATTTATGACTCATGCTAGAGCTTTCAAGTTTCTTACTATGTGTTTCCATTTTCTTTCTTCGGGGCATCAATTAATGATAATTATGTGAATTCCTTCAAACTAATTTTTCAAAGAAAACTTATGTAAAATTAAAAAGAAAAAAGGTACACACCTTTTTTCACTTTGTAGGAGCTTGATATTGTATCTAATTTATCTTTAAAATTTAATATCTCCAAGGTCTGAAATTGCACTCTTTGGTATCCCTCTGATTCCTCTTTCCAACTCCACAACTCTGATCAAAATTGGATTCTCCAAGAAATAGTTATGACCACTCTCCCTGATTATACATTTTTTCATTAGAGTGAACTTGTATGAAGTTCCTTGTGTCACTATTTCAACCTTCGGACCTGAAATTGATATACCATAAATTACACTCTGTCCTCTTTCTGTAGCTTCTTATGAAATTTCAATCTGATACTCAACGAGAAAGTTATGATAATTTTCCGAAGGTCACCTTTTTTGGATGTAATTCTAGAGCCTGCAAAGACCCTAATGTGTTTGGCTCATATCTCATAAAATATAGTGAGACAAGATCGAAAATTTGGACTCGAGGATCACCATGATTTTGTCTCAAATGGATGTGCGTTTGAGCTTCTGAAACATCGCAGAGCAAAATTTAAAGCAAAAATTCCACAATGAACTTTTTTGTACCAACAAAACCCTAGAATTCAAAGCTTGGATACCAATTGTTATGAAACCAGCTCACAAAAAGATAGAAAAGATAGATCATCGACTTAGAAATTCGCCCTTTGAGGGGGAAACATCCTTTACATTACAAAAATGAAAAATTCTTGGATGATTCAAATGGGAAAACCTCCTTTCTATATATAGGAGACTAAGGGGTCACAATACAATCTAAGCTGACATAAAAATAATAATATAACGACAAAAAAATAACAATAGTGGGTTTCTATGGGGCATAATAATAACAATATGGGGACAATAGGGCCACAAAAATAATAATAAAGGATACAATGACAATAGTAATTGGGGAAGCACTCGTATTATAGGGACCTAACAACCAGTCCCTCAAGAGATCCATGAACCTTAGATTTGTGTTGATATCTTGAACCCTCGCAGGGTAGAATCCCTCGTTTAATCCAGCACACTAGTCCATTTTAAATCCCAGACCAACCATACAACCTCGGACACCCATGCACCCCTGAGGATGTGCCTCACCCTCTTGGGCCTCACCCATCTCCTTATCTCCTCCATCTAATCGGGGAGGAGGCATGTCCCCATCAAATTTGTTGATGTCTATAATATATATATTACACAACAATAATTATACAATTTTAATATTAAACAATTTAATAAAACAAGTCAAATAATGTGCTATAATAAATTTATTAAATTAATTAAAACAATAAAACAAAACTAGATTGATTTAAGCATAAAATAATATTAACTCTATCATCTAGAGGCTATGCTTCATTGAAGAGGATTTTGGGACAATGTCTCCAATCAATCCCTTTGTATGAAATTTCTAACACGATAAAAATATGGTCATCCTCACTCACCAATAACACTAGTGCCTACATGGAAATATTGGATGGATACTCCAGTAGGTCCCCCTTGGGCATCATATGCCCCCACAAGAGCATTCAGACCTCAGTGATCATTGTAGGAGCGAAACAATATAAAGTAGGCCTAATCTCTAGAAACCTTTAAAAAAAATAGATGAAATTAGCTTTGAAGTGAAAGGGAAGGTTACCCTCCCCTACCTCAACACACGAAATCTATCCAAAGCCATGCAAAGATGCATAAAAAAATTGGTAGACCATCTTATACAAGGTGTATTCCGAATCAAATAGTTAACATAATACAAAAGATGACAAATAATATGATTCCCATCAGTACTACAGTGTGCAATGATGTTGAATAGTAAAGAGAGACACCTAACCTCTTGTGTGACAAAAGAAGAAATCCATAGTTGTCCACCACAGACCTAAAAATTTGTTCAACAAACTGCATAATCTCGACATATGTCTGAGTGTATGAAAGCTAACTCTCAACTGAAACCCAATGGGGGACATCAAGGAACTAGATAAAATCCTCCCCTCTCTTGAATAGGCTAATGATAAAGTATATGTCCTCCTCAGTATCCCTATACCACACCCCAAAACTGACATGGAAAACTTTCTCCTAGGCAGTCTAATGATGGATGATATGCACCAATGAGAAAAAGTACATCTTCAGGGATTATGCCTCCTCATAGTACTTGAGGAGCCCTACATTCCTTAAGAGAGCTCAGGTCGCTGCAGTATGAGGGACAGAGTATAAATCCCTCTCAGACTCTCAGACCTCCCATGTTTGGATCATATTGTATGGGTCTGCCTGCTACTCCTTCTCCTGCTATCGTTCCCTCTACTAATGTCTCTGCTACATGATTTCCATATAAAATACATGAGCCTCATACATAAAATACATTTTTTTTTAAAAAGTAAATGTGTGTTTATAAATATGGAATCATAACTTTCAATTAGAAACAAAATAAAACATCTATCCACTCAAAACATAGTCATGCACTAGCTCTAGTGCAATACGAAACATAACCACACATACATCGATGTTCACATAATTATGACACACCATTGTTTTTTTGAAAATTTAATGTTTCATAGTAGTGCATTGTATTTGTGCAACGATGTGTAGGGATAATCTTTTCAGAGCAACACAAAGTGTTCAGGTTATTGAACACACCAAGCTATATCTATATTTTTAAATATTATTTTGGTGGTTTTTTTGGTAAATATAAACGCATCATGAGTAATGCACAAATGTAAAATCTATCATATTCTTTGTATGTTTTTATTTACAAAATGCACTGTAACGAACACAATGTGTAATGTTCACACACTGAAATGCAATGCACCCTGTAAATTATAAGTTGTGCCACTATAGATGTGAGCCGAATAAATCGAACTCACCATGCAGTGAGATATTTCTTTAAATAACAATGGAAAATTTAACCTAATTTTCAATTTTAATATGCAAAAAAAAAAAGTTAGAGAGAAACATAAACACTGCCTAGACATTTGGTCATCAGGGAGGAATTGTTGACACGTAATGGAGAAAATAAAATTTTAGCATGGTTTGAAAAAAATCAAAAGTCAGATAATGAGCACAATATAGAAGAATGGTCAGCAAGAAAATCACTGATGCAAGGGCACTTGCACGAGGAAAGAGTGGAACCAGTGCTTCAAATCTCTCCAACACTACATATGGTAAAAACAAAATTTACGGTCAGGAGTGTTTTTTTATTTAAGTCTACTCTGGTACGTGACATTAACTACACTAATGTGGAATAGATCCAAGAGCACCATAGTTTCTTAAAATTAAAAAAAAATTAGAATGCTTTTCTTAAGATGCCCCAGTGCATTTTAGTTCCTTTAATGCACTCGATCATTGTTGGAAAATAACACTTCATTTTTCGAAAATTTAAAAGCTATGTCGGTGCTACTTAGAGGTATGCATTGGATTTTTTTAGTACATGAAGGGAACCATTGCTATCGATTATTAAAAAATCGATGTATTGTGTTATTTAGCGCATTGTGTTTTTTTATTTTATAAAGATAAATTTTCTGCGTTACACCAAGTTATATGCAACACTCGTGCTTTTGGGGATAGTAAAGCACCAAGGTCTTTGTATATTGTAAACACACCATCCAAAAAACGTCTGCTAAAATATCTGCCTACCCACCTATGTTAGTGACCTCCACTACAAACGGATTTTTGGGCTACTTTTATAGGGGCTTCCATAGCGAAGGTCTTCTCCTTGTAGTGTTAATGCCTATAATTTGGACCAAAATAGTAATTTAATACAATGATTACATTGATTTGGTCACGAATATAAGGAAATGTGATTAATGAATTGATCAAGCTTGATTTAATCATGGTGATTTGGTCCATGGATTGAGTTAAATCATGTTGGGTTGGTTCTAAGTAAGCTATTGTAATGAATGGAGATAGTGTGTATTACTTATAGTTGAGCACTATGGTCATAAGGTGCATAAGAAAAAATTTTAATTTCTTTTTTTGTGAGGATAAATCTAATGTTCAAGCAAAACGAGATTGATACTCTACCTTGAATCAAGAGTCATAACAACCCAATCTAGTCACGATCTAGTACAAATTCATTTATTATGTAAGTGATCATTGAAATGGCCTAAATTAATAATGTTTAATGGTTTGACTATGCCTATTTCGGTCTAACTGTGGGATAGATGAAATAGTTAAATATATTATGTGTTTGGGTCATAAATATTTTAGAAAATATTTGTTCCTCCACTAGTAGAATATTTGTGTATGGACAATGACTGATGAAGTATACAAGCAATCGAATGATAACTTGAAATAATTTGTATTGAAGACCACTTGTAGTAATGTATACTAACCAACTTTATTATGTGCAGAAAGAACTTTGATTAATTGAAGTTGAAAGATTGAGCAACTCACATAGATAGATTGTTGGTTGATTAGAGAGCTAGTACATGAGATGGATTTGAGGTGTGATTAAATAAAGGATAGTGGTTAATACACATGAATTGATCAAATAATTAGGTAATTTCCACATTGTGTTGATGTGAATGGAAAAAGTATATTTATTACAAGGATGTTTAACAATGTGACTTGAGAGAATTGTATTTAGAAGTGGAATGGACAGGAAATCAATATTGTTTATGGTGATGTCTACTATTGCTAACAATGATGCGTTATTGTACGGGTTAAAGCAGTAAGGGTTGTTGCAATATTACTATGTCACATGTCTAGCCCTGTATAGTCATGGTATTGATAGTGTTTGTGTGTAAATGTTGAGTTTATATTTTTTCACTGTGTTTTGAGGCTATAGTGCTTGAGTGTCTATGAAGGGTGAAAAGTTTTAAGTAGGATTTGTATTTTGTATTATGGATAATCCCCTCTATAGTTGCTGTTTATGACGAATTATTATGATGATTTGTATCTATGAGTAGAGAGCTTTGTATTTAGTGTTGTTTTAGAGCATAATGAGTCTGTTTGGTGTTACTGAAGAATGATGGACATGTTTGTATGTTAGTGTAGTGTTGCTAGTGTCTAGGGTTTGATGATTTGATTAAGTTAGCGAAGGTATAGTTCTTGTAGAGAAGATTAAGTGGGTTTAGTATTAAAATTAATCAATAGTGGTCCATAGTTGTTTGTGTAGATATTCATGGGCCGAGCTTGAAAATATATGAAAGGTGGTACACAGGTTTGAAGATTGGAGACTTCATTATGGAAAGTGGTCGCCTGCTAGAAAGTAGTGGCTTCCTCATTGAGTGATTGCTTCTTGCAAGTGGCGGCCTGAGAAACTATAAGTGGTAGCTTCCCTCACGTGGTGGCCTCAAAAGTTATTGGAGGTTGGGGCTTGCATAGTTGAGGAAGTGGTGGCTTCCATTAGGTAGTGGCGTGGAGTGAGTGGTTTCTTGCATACAGCACAAGTTGGGGCTTGCACACTAGTGCTGGCTAGTGCATGATCTAAGAAGAAAATTTTAATAATAAGAAGAAGAATGAGACAAAGTGTACAATGGGTTTTCTTCTGGAATGGTTTTAACCCAACATATGGTGTTCATGTGTTGCTTTTATGTTGATATCCTTTGGCATTGTATATGTTTCTCAGGATGTATGAATGAGATATTTGATGGTGTTATATATATATATATATATATATATATAATATATATTATATATGTTTCTATTTAATTAGATTATGATAAGTTAATGTGAAATAAAAGAAATGCTTATAATTGTTTATGCATCGTTACAATACAAATTGCACCCTTGCACCCCCATCCCGCCCCTCGCTCCCCCCGCCTCCCACCCCCCCCCCCCCCCCTCTTTAATTTTGTTAAGCGCCCAACAAATTTTGGAGCACAATTAATCTTGAGCATGTGGATTGCGAAAAGTTCACAGCTCAAAATTGTGGTTCTAACAAATGTTTGTCAAATTTTCAATAAATTCAATTGAAAAATATTCCAAAAAACTCCATAAGATAAAAAAATTACACTACAACATTGTGATGTAGTGTATGTGATTTTCCAGGGTTAGGAGGAGGAAGTCATCAAGGTACGAATGAAAGCATCATTCCTATTCACCAAATTCTTGGGGAAGCCATCCCACTATTTTCTCAAATTTTTTAAATCTCCATCCACCTTTTCATCTTCATGTTTGAATTCATCCACATGGACTTACATTCTCATCTTTATCTACTCCTCCTCATTCTCATCATCATGATTTCTTTTCTTAGAAAGTAATGACATTATTTGAACCATTATTTCTTTAGCCTCTTATGTAGCTTTGTCCTAGTTATTATGTCAAACTGTCTCATAAAGTCAACAAAATAATAGAATAGATCATTTTTACTATTGCACTATTCTTTTGCTACTATCCTCAGAGTAACAAGGTGGTCCATAGTTGAATGATATCTCCTAAACCAAGCTTGGCCTTTATTTCTTTCGCATGGCTTTCAAGCCAGAAGATAACCTTCATTTGTAAAATAATCCTTTACAACTTGGTTAAATGTGGCTAATCATGTTGGTCTTGTAATTAGAGGGAATTCATTCATCTCGAATTTTAAACATATGTACAATTAGTATTTGTGTCTAGAGATTAGGGAAGCCATGATTCACTAGTGAATCAAAGAGCTTGTGCATGTGATGGATGAGGATACACCCTCCCATATTAAAAATTTTAGCTTCATAGACTTCAATATATTTAGCTTTCTCATTAGTGAGTTGAGAAACGTCAGACTTAATGTCTTCTGAAGAATATATATCATCCCCTATAAGGGCATTCAAAATGGTTTCCATTATGTTAGGGGAATAATAAAGGATTATAATGTAGATATTCCCATTCTTTCAAGCAATTTATTAATTTTCTATTTTTACAAATGAAAATATTCCTTCAAAGCTTTCTAGGGTCATAATTAGAAAGGTGCATTAGTTTCTCTTTCTTTCTATTTATATAATATTTTTTCTCTCCATTAACAAGACTGTGTATGTATTTATCTTATTAAGTTTTAAATTTCATTAGGAACATCCTAATCATATTTCTAGAAATCTTACAACCATTATCATACCCAGGATTGGTATTTCTATGTTTTTTGAGTTATCCTTATAAGTTGGGAGGTGTAAATGGCTATTTAAATCCTTTAAAAAAATATCCATTTTACTTTTGTCAATAAAATAAGTCTCTTTAACTGTCACAATTGTCTTGTATATAATTATGATACATAAAATACATATTACATCAAAAAAAAATAATAATAATTCATACTCATAAACATCTCATAAGCATAATATTTGAAAACATTATATTTAAATTTAATTAATCATTTGAAAATACATCTATTTTTGAATATTAAAAAAATACCATTCATAAATTCAAAATTAAAACAAATTTATAGTAATTTTAATTAAAAAAAAAAAAACTCATTTCAAATTAATATAAATTACTTTCTCTTCTCATTTCTCATGAAAAATTATCATGACACTCATGAACAATATCATATCATTGATTCATGACCAATGAACCATCTTAAAATATAAAACTTATATTTCCTTTCATAAAATAATTATGCTCTTAATATACTTAATCCATGACTCATGAACCATATTATTGATCCAAGTCTCATAAGCCATGTTATTTTCAAGACTCATGAACCATACTATTGATTCAAGACTGATGAGCCATGTTAAAATAATATAAATGGTATTTTCTTTCTTTCTATATTTATTCGACAAAAGAAGATATAATAACTCATGAGCCAACGCTATTGATATAAAACTCGTAAGCCCTCTTAAAATAATATAAATTATATTTTCTTTCTTTACTTATTTGATAAAAGTGTTTATAATAAAAATAATACGACCTTTGCTAAGTCTACTCTTTTCCAATGAATACGTTTAGGCACGAAATTTAACTTCTTTTATAAATTATTTTCTCTTCGTAAGAATCAAAATTTAATTTCTTTTATAGATACTTTTCTCTTCGTAAAAATAAAAAACTCTTAGATTTTTTTGATCAGGACAAATTTCATTTTGTTTGGGTTTTAAATTAATGAGTTTTTTTTTGAGTTTTTCTAGTTTAATTTTTCTAAAATTCCGCAAATAATTATTGAAATTATAAAATTTGATGAGTAACCCTTGCATAAAAACAATTCAAAAGTCCAAAAAATAGCGCTAAAAACAATTCCTTTTCCCTTTAGTATGACTCACTACGAGATAGCCAAATTTAAATTACTTCACAAACTTGTTAACCGTAATATACCCTAAAATTAATATTAGAAAGATTATATCAAGACTCACTAGTACAGTGTGTCCAAAATAGACCTCATTAACAAGGTGATTGAAAATGAAATCTCATGAAAGATAATTGTGCCTTGAACTAATAAGAAGAGACATGATAATTATACTTTGGTTATCTCTGACCTCCCTTTCTACCACTGATTCATTCAATCTAGGAAATGATAATGATGACATGTCATGAAAACACACATAGTTTGTATACATAAAACTAGACTTCCATGCAACTCGCCGAGAGACCAGAAAAGAGCCTCTCCTTCCATTTTCCAAGCCAAGATTAGTTCCAATTTCCAGCTCTACTTTTATGCAGAAGTTTCTACAAATTTCAATTTCCAATTGTACCCTTATTAATATATTCCACTTCATCTCAACATCCTTTTGTTATAAACGAGAT
Source organism: Pinus taeda (assembly GCA_000404065.3). NCBI lineage: Eukaryota > Viridiplantae > Streptophyta > Pinopsida > Pinales > Pinaceae > Pinus > Pinus taeda. The sequence goes on along the minus strand of APFE030736160.1, from coordinate 6,866 downwards.
AAAATTTGCCTCTTTACATTAGCTTTGCAACTTGTGCAGCGCTTTGAAATTTTGAGTTGAACCAAAGCTAGAGGTATAGTTTGGCCTCTAATTCCATATATTAGAGTCTTCAAAATATCAAAGGATGCCGATATCATCAGAACTGGAAGTTTTCGATTCGGCCTTGGAAGAAATATTGAAGCAATTGAAGCCACACGAGGAGGACAATAAGTGCGTAAATTATCTGGCATTGCTGTCGCGAGCAATGGAATCACTCTCTGTGACATACGCGGATCTGTTTGTCCTTCCTCCTACAAATACATTGCCATGGGATGGTGAATGGATGGATGAATAAATGATATTTACCCTCGAAGTTCTCCATTTTTGCGTTGCAGTGAACGCCCAAATCAGAAAGCTTCAAGGAACACAACTTTTGTTGCGTTATTCTCTGTAGTTGCTCAATTTCTTTGATGGCGTCCCGTCATCTATCATAATTCTGCGAGCCAAGGATAATCTGCGAGATGAAATTTTCAATTACCTGAAACACAATGCTGCAATTCGAATTTTTAGTACCAAGTTAGAGGCTTTGATTAAAACCCTGAAGGGTGAAGGGGAGGTAAAATATTTGAGCTCGTCATCACCTGATATGCTTATGCAGAGGGCTTTATATGGATTCAAGGCAATAACTATGTTAGTTTGTAGTTCCTTGGCATGGATTCTATTGATGTGGTATTCTTTTTCTGAATCTGAATCTTCTCGCCAGTTAATAAATTTGACCCTAAACTTGAGCGTTCCGCCTGAGTTCTTGTGGTCTACTTCTTCGCTGGACCTATAAAAGGGGGTAAACGATCAACAAGCACAGAGTGATGATCAGGGAATGGATGGATTGGAAAGCTTGCAGGAAGCAGCTGCAGTCCTGAGCTCACTCATCCAGACAATGCCATTACCTTCTGAGAATGGGAATTGTGAGGAGGAGCAGATAAAGATGAGAATGGCGGTCCATGTGGAGGAATTCAAACATAAACTTTTTTTTAAAGAAAAATACACATTCTTTTATATAAGGAAAACGAGACTACATATACGTAGATCACGTTCTTTTTGTTCATTCTGAACTTGTGCATAAATACAGATTTTCTGTCTATACTTGTTCTATAAATAGAAGTGGAAAATTTGTAATTTTTAGGACACATTTGGTGTTTTACATTCATAAGAATAGTTCTCAAAAGTCATGATAACTCTCGGTAATCAAAATCTAAGATATATCGATCAGGAAATAGGTATGCTGCCAGAGTCAACTCTGGTGTCTTTCTGGTACGAAGCATAACGTATGACCACATGAGAGGGCTTCTTTTGTATGCTGCCAGAGTCAACTCTGGTGTCTTTCTGGTAAGAAGCATAATGGATGACCACATGAGAGGGCTTCTTTTGTAGAGCATGTTTGTTATGGTATTTTTCTCTCGATATATGTGGTCATAACAGATTAAGTGAAAAGAACGCTTTATGGATCGAATACGCTTCATCCAATGGGACATCGATGGTGGTTAAAAGAAGGTGAGCCCTTTGATATAACCGATTTCTCTCGATATATGTGATCATAACAGATTAAGTGAAAAGAACGCTTTATGGATCGAATACGCTTCATTCAATGGGACATCGCACATCGATGGTGGTTAAAAGAAGGTGAGCCCTTTGATATAATCGATGAAGACTTTTGAATTTCTAAATACTTGTATTTCTTTGATGTTGAGCCATTGTGCCAAGAAAAGTAAACCCAAAGAGAAATGATTTCTATGGGATTGTTCATGCCCATGCCTCCCTACCACCAATACCTATATGTTTTTGATGTTGAGCCATTGTTCCAAGAAAAGAGAAATGACTTCTCAGCAATTATTCATGCTCCTGACTCCCTTTTAACAAAAATGAAAATAATGTCTCAATTTCTTAACGATGAGAGCTCCACATCCACAATGGTTTTTATTACATGTTCCATAAAAAAAACAATCCAATAATTTTTTCCACATATGCTTTTTGAATATCGGTCTCTGTTTGATATCTCATTTCTTGGGCCCAATCTCATAGAAATACGCCGCAATCACCAATACAATGTATCTGATATCTACTATCTTATGCTAAAATATCTTCCTATTTCTGCAATTCGAGATGCCCCATATGATGTAAAATGGGGAGCATAATATTTGATGAGAAGTCAACCAAAGCTTGAAACATGAATCTAAGTTGTGGTGTGTCCAGTTACCATCTATCTAGAAATATTGAAAATAGAGAGACAAATTTATGATGCGATAGGACAATTGGAAAGTAGGTGAGACACATCCTCTCAGTTTTTCATGCAGAGAGGACATATGTCAAGGAGAGGACATATGTCAGGGAGGAGAGCTCCACATCCACAATGGTTTTATTACATGTTCCATAAAAAACAATCCAATAACTTTTTCCACATATCCTTTGAATATCGTTCTCTGTTTGATATCCCATTTCTTGGGCCCAATCTCATAGAAATCCGCCGCAACCACCAATACAATGTATCTGATATCTACTATCTTATGCTAAAATATCTTCCTATTTCTGTAATTCGAGATGCCCCATATGATGTAAAATGGGGAGCATAATATTTCATGAGAAGTGAACCAAAGCTTGAAACATGAATCTAGGTTGTGGTGTGTCCAGTTCCCATCTATCTAGAAATATTGAGAATAGAGAGACAAATTTATGATGCAATAGAACAATTGGAAAGTAGGTGAGACACATCCTCAGTTTTTCATGCAGAGAGGAGATATGTCAGGGCGGTAGAAGCCTCTGCTAGAGAGGTTTTCCCAAGTGAGTATTTTCTATTGGAGACCCATCCACCCAAAAAGTTTAAGTTTCAATGGAATCTCCCACTTCTATATCATGTTGAGCCAATGTGGTACTTCAGCAAGAGGAGTTGATTTAGATATGAACTTATAAATTTTACTGACCCCAGTATGGTTTTGATTGGATTTCCCAATCCAGGTCAATTGGTCTTCCTCTTCAATGAGTTGAATCCCAACAACCTCAACCTATCCGATGTACAGGTCTCATTATGTAACTAATGTACCAGAGAGGTCAATGTCTACAACCCAAATCTAAGATTGGATGTAAGGAGATGTAGCCCTATGGAATACAATATGAGATATAAAGTACATACCTCTATCCTGTGTTGGGGATTTTTAAGGGGAAAATCCCAAAAACACAAAATAAAACAAGGAGGCAATGCTCTGTTTCCTTTACTCCAAGATCTTTTTGCACAGAGAAGCCTTAAAAAAATTTACTAAACAGAGTATTTCACCACCATAAAGATTTCCATTCATTAAAATAAAAACACTAATACATATTCATCCTCTTTGCTGAGGGGGATTTACCAAAAACAACATTCAACCAAAACTCTGTTTTCACCTGAGAATTTACTGAGCTGGGTTTACTGCTGTAAAACCCCTTTTACATTTACTGATGTAAAACCATTTTTACACATACTGTTGTAAAATAAAAATTTAACATTCACCACTGTGTGAAACTTTCATTACATTTGACCTGCTGAATTTTCAATTACATATTCAAAAAAAATGTGCTTACATATTACCACAACCTCCACGCTCTTGAGTTTCACCGTGTATTACAAAATTGGTTAGCACACATAAACTATGCACTGTTGTGCATTTTCCTTTGTTTTTATGCTCCCGCGAACTCTCTGTTCTTCTCCTCTGGTTTTCATTCGCTGCTGCGAACAGGCTCTTCACCTCCCCGTGTGGAATACACCATTACCCAAAACTCGAAGTCAACTCTCATACATAACGTAAACCATATGGAAAATAATAAAAAACTTACATTACATTTTTCCCATACTTCCGTATGCAATAAATATTACGGGCCGTAAAGAAACATTAAATACATTACCAAAAACATGTCATAACATTAATCATAGGGTATGGACCATGGTAATACACCACGCTGCATTTAATTTTAGCAACCCCGTGTACCTTCCTTGCAATCGGACGACAGAGAAACTTGCCTTTGATCGGACAAATATCGGATGGGGACTTTTGACCGACATTTATCGTCCGATAAATGTCAGAGGGTGATGTCACCCCAATCCACGTGTCTGCTCCAGGTTTTATCGGAGCCCCTTCATACGGAAACCTCCTTTAACAAAAAGCGGTGCGATATGGTTGTGGGTGGTTTATGGTATTCTTGGGTGGTTTCCCGTGCGGTTGAAATTATAAATTTAACACTCCCCTTTAATTTCAACTGCTGGGCATTCGGTCATACCGAGACACTTCCTCAAAAATTCAAAGCTTTTCTGATCCAATGGCTTTGTCAAGATGTCTGCAACCTGTTCTTGAGTCCTGCAATGTTCTAGGACAATTTCCCCATTTTTCACCAATTCTCTGATGTAGTGAAACCTTGTATCAATGTGTTTCGTTCTCTTATGAAACACTAAATTCTTTGACAGTGCAATAGCTGAGCTATTGTCACAAAAAATCACTGTCGCTTTTCCCTGCTCTTGGCCTAAGCTCCTCAACATCCTACTCATCCAAACTGCTTGACATGCTGCTGCTGTAGCTGCCACATATTCAGCCTCTGCTGTAGACAATGCTACAATGGAC